>JBBPMR010000276.1:1395-27419 GCA_038090415.1 Rossbeevera mucosa | reverse complement strand
GCTGCCGTCGTCGTCGTCGCGTCACCGTCGACGTTGTGGTGGTGGTGGTGGTGGAGTCGTAGTCGCGGTGGTGGTGGTGAAGTCGCGCCGTTGGGTGGTGGTGGTGGAGTCATTGTCGTCGCAGTCGCGTCGCCGTCGACGTCGTGGTGGTACCGGTGGTGCTGGTGCCGGCGTCGTCGTCGTCGTCGTTGACGTTGTGGTGGTAGTGGTAGTGGTGGTATTGTCGTTCTAGTCGTGGTAGTGGTGCTGGCGTCGTCGTCGTCGTCGACATTGTGGTGGTAGTGGTGGTGGTGGTGTCGTCATCGTCGCACCGTTGTCCGTCGCCAATCGGTGGCACGTCGGCGGTGCGTCGTCGTTGTCGTAGTTGCGTTGCCGTGGTGGTGGCGGCAGTGGTAGTGGTGGTGCTGTCGTCGCGCCGTTGTCCGTGTCGTCAGTCGATGGCAAGGCAGGGGTGTCATGGTGGCAGCACTGTGTCGTCTCGTGGCCACGTCGTCGTTATGGTCGCAGTGTTGTCGTGATAGCGTCACGCTGAGTCCTGACATCGACATTGTTCGGGTGTGAGGACGAGGATGATGATGCTGCAGTACTCACCGTTGGCGTTCATTTTCAACATCAAGGGAAGCAAGGAGAAACTTCAACTAAACGGAAAGGAAAAAATTGCTGTTCGCCTATTAAAAAATTACATGACGTAAGCAACATAACACAATTTTTGCCAAGTCTTTTTACGCCCCCTCCTTGATTCGATGTCTTCATTGGGAAAACACAGTTTCCTAATGAAGACTTTTTTTTTCGCCGTCGCACACAGTATAGGCTACGGCGTGGGCGCATGGGTAGTAAGTTGCCCCGCTTCTCAGGACACCTCGGTCACTCACAGGGTGTTTGCTTTTTTGGCATCACACAGGGAGCAGCGGCACGCGCAGGCGGGTGGGTGGGCAGTAAATTGTAGCAGGTGTAGTAGAACATATTACCTTTGCATTGATAGTGTCTACATAGTCGGAACAACCGATACATGGGCTATCATAGTCTATATAGCCTAAATGAGTGATTTGAGTTGTCGTGTAGCGGAGTGAGTCACATATTTGAACATGTTGCTGACATACAGTTGACTCCCTCCTAACGGATACCCCTCGGGATACGCCCAAAGGTATGCGTTACGACGGGTATTCGTTGAGATGGAAATGAATTTTATTATGTAATAAATTGCACAGTGTGCGCTCAATGGCTCTAGGGGTTTCTGAGACAATTTCAGACTGAAAAGCTTTCTACAAATGAAGTAATCAGTAATTTTGTTGTCCTTCATGGCTTGCACATCGAGCAATCACATCTTCCATCCGAATGTACCCAGCATCTCCTCTAATGTGCGTGCAAATGGCTCCTCAAGTGTGTTAACATACTTTCTCAACTGGATGGCAGCCTGAAGTGCCTCCCAACATGTTGGAATTGCTTCTTCGATAGGCTCGGGGATGCTCTGCCCCTTCATGTTGCCTAACCCTTTCCCACCACCACTCCCTTCAGTCTCCCGAGCAGCTTTGGCATCCATTACCATCTGGAAAATATTATCATCTGTCACCTCAAGAATGTTGTGAGTCTCTGGCGCTGGATTGAGAATCTCATTGAGGTCCATATGGTTCGAACATTGGAGACACCTGTAGCCTCCAACTCATCCAGGGCCCTGTCGACCAGTTTCTCTGCACTCAAGATATTGGAGTCCAAGTCGTCCAAACCTTGTGCTGTCCTGGCAGTCTGAGTGTCATGGATAAGAGTCGAGATGGGAAGGGATAGATTCAGGATAGATGATAAGTCAGGAGTGGCAGCAACATTGGGAAGGAATGTCAAGAAGTGCCATCATGAGTAAAAGAAGTTGAAAAGTTGATCACTTGGGTTGTTGTTGCCATCTTCGAACACAACTCAGAACCAAAAAACAAAATTACATAATAGAATTTCCTATTTGGGTGATCACTTAAGGAAGGTATGTGTTACGGTCAGTAGCAAAGTGGTATGAGAGAGGTATCTGTTATGGGTACAAAATCCCTGCAAACCAACTCGGGATATACAAAAATGTATGCCATATGAGAGGTTATCTGTTACGGAGGTATACGATAGGAGGGAGTCGACTGTAGTACTATATAACAGCTGTCATGTGATGCTGTACTATAGAAAAAAACCATTTTTCCTGATGTGCGTGGTGCTCTGAGTATGTGGCACGGTGGTTGCAAGTTCTGATGGAATCCGGAAGTTCCCATAAGGCAGTATGGATCACACTGGTAATCGCACGTGCACACACGTGATATGAAACTGAAGTTCCAATTTCAAGTTTTCGTTGTCCGTTTGCGACCTTAGTTTTTGGTGGGCAGATCTTAGCCACCTCAACACTGTCTGTTTCTGCTGCGGTGGGTATCGTGATCGTGATTTCTTTGATGTACCTTCTTATCCGAAAACGGACTGTCTGTAACTTCGCGAAGTAAGGACATGGTCCACGTGTCTTCAAACGACCACATCTAAAACGTGGTTCACAACGCCTAATTTTGTTGTCAGTAAATACGGGCTCATCGACCGCATTGTTTGCACTCTTGGCTGTTATTTTGGTGCGTTCTGGTAATTGTCGGATCTTTATTTTTTTTGGCTTACACCCGAGGAACCAACACCGTAGATGCACACCTATCCAACGAAAACGATCAGTATGGTGTTTTCAATCCCGCTCTGCTCTATATACTGTAATACGGTACTCGCGAACCTGAATGCAAGACAATATATTCGGAGCGAAACAACGCGGCACAATGTCGACACAGAGCGCTGTGAGATAGGGTCGCACCGGGGAATAGAAGTCATCATGATTTCGACGTCGGACAGACAGAAAGAGAAGAAGATGTCGATTTCCTCCTCTCCTCATGGTCATGTGAGTCCTTACAATGTTAATGCAAATCGTCGTTCGGGCTCGTCCCATCGCGAATGGCCAGGGTGTACTCGGATGCTGATTCGCCCTGGTAGCGAAATACGCGGAGTTTACGGATGGGATCAAGTCTGAAACTTCGGAAAGTGCGGCGTGAGCTGGGACGAGATCAAAAATATGATGGATAGGATTGAAATTAAATTCTGCTCCATACCCATTGATACCCCCTATGATCCCGCAGATGTATTGTTTATGGGTTCCTTTTTTGTTTGTTCTTGAGCATTCAACCCGGGAAACTCCATGTGCTAGTGGTTAGAGCTCCGGTTAGATCATCATCGTATACATACTGGTTTGTACTGAACAACTTTAATTTCATGTTACTAGCCTGCTCTTAGTGCACAAAGTTGATATCTCATTTAAATCCTCATATAAATCCTGAGCCACTGGCAGTGCAGGCACATGTCTGCAGTCTATATAGAATGCACAAGTCCGAGTCTCTAACAGTTTCGTGGGAACAATATGTGGACAAAAAAAAGAGGTGGCAAAAGCCCTCAATAACAGCTGAGTGAGTAAAAGGCTAAAATAATGGTTGTTGAGACTTTGCAAAGTACTGATAATGCAGCAGCACTGACTACTAGTACCAGAGACCTTTGCAGAAAAAGTCAGCTGACAAGAGTTCGCAAATTCTTCCCAAACAGTACTCTAATCCCACACTTGGTCGGACGTGTTGCTGCGGCATCAGGAATTACAGCTCATGGGCAATAGCAAATGATTGGAGAAAAAAAGCTTAAGCGATTAGCCATGTGTTCATCATCGTGTCTCATCGACGAAGTATCTCCGGACCTGATCGAAAGAGCACTGGCACAACGAGCACGTATGTTTCTCTTCCCCGAAGCTACAGCACCGTCTCCCCAATGCGTGGGGTTGTGGCGCTAGTGACGATGATCGGACGGGATTTCCTGGGCCGTCGCAGCCTGAGACTATAAGCGGGCCGGAATTTTCTGTCACTCAAATAGGACGATCACTTGACGTGTCGTACGGTTGCCCACTGACTTGCCTTCTTGAATCCAAGTCGTAGTGTCTTCAAGTTTCTCACCCCAAATGGACCACCGGGTCCCCTTTCCCTCCCGCCATCACCATGCCATCCGGGGTAGATTCTCCATCTCCCGATCGTCTCAGACAACAAGACTGGGGATGACATGACGTCCCAAACTAATACTTCTCATTGGAACGGCTCGGATTCGGATCTTTACTTTATTCACGACCTCGTCCGATCGCTCCCGATATCGGGCGAGCATCTATATGAACCAGCGCTCACCTTAGTTACAGCTTTCGATCTCCGGTGACTGCCACTCTCCAGAGGAGCCAATCCGTTCGTTACAAGTCACAATGGATCTCAGCCCGCCCCTCACGCAATATCTTGAATCTTTGTACGCTTCACTGTTCTTTGCCTCCATTATGACGACGGCGTTGTACGGCATAACATGCGTGCAGTCGTGAGTGTCGTTCATTTACTGTCTCTGATGGGAGGATTTCGACCTGATCTCAATCACTCGGACAGATTCTACTATTACATACAGTGAGTTCCACGTTTATCGCACTTTCGCTGAATTACCAAACATTCCTTCAAGTTATCAGGACGATCCTTTACGCATAAAACTATTTGTGAGTTATCATGATCGCACTTGTTCACGATTCCAGCGGAATAATACAGCACATTCTTTCAAGGTGGCAACTCTATGGTACAGTTAGCTCACCCTCAGTTTGGTAGAGTCCCTGACGCTTTACAATAGGGGATTGGATACGATTCATGAAGCGTTAACCATATCCGGTGGTATGTTCGGAAACGAGAAACCCTCTCTTTCGTTTCAATGATGTCCCATACAGCATATAAGTTCATCTTGGCCGGTATGCTAAAGCCGTCGTCGTTAATATTAAACGGGATACCGTGAGTCATTGTGTTATATAACCGCTGGCAGAGTATTGAGACATGTTTATCTCCAGCGAATTCATAGTAAGTTACGTTTTTGACGCCTTCGGAACATCCGCCGACGTTGTAATAGTTTCAGCTGCTTACAATGGTGCCTGTTTGTTTGTTTTCTCTCAGTGAACGGTGGGATTCACATCATCTAGACACTGTCTGCCGCACTTGTTCAGGGTTACTTTGTCTATCGAATCTACGTCTGTTCGTTATATACTTGCCGAGTCGTTTTATTTGGTACTGACATTCATTTACTAGTTAGTGGGAGGAATATCGTCCCACCCCTCATTTGGGTAAGGGATCTATTTAAATAAGCAGCTACCACAGTCGGCTGACCGTTGGGTCATAGGCCATCCTAGGATCATGCCAGATTGGTGCGACTTCGCGAGTTTCAGGAAGATAAACTCTGACCGCCGTGTTCCTGAACGTCAGGAGGTACCATCCGTGAGCTTTCACAGGTTCTTTTCATATCAGTGAACTCGAACCGTTGGAATTCTCAGTCTATGTATGCAAAGCACTTTATTCCACTGATGGTAATGGGTTCGTTCGTTCGTTTCGCAGAGAATGTAAGCCTGCGCAGATTTACTGTTGACTTTGTAGCATATACGTCATCAGCGTCCTTATGCTAGGTGATGAGCTATTCACTGTGAGTATATGTTTCCGTTTCCTGAATCAAAGCTCTTAGCTTCGAGTGGATAGACCATCGCAACTTTCACGTTCTCTATTGGCGCTGGGGTGGATTTAGTGATCGTCATTTCCTTGACGTACCTCCTTTATCGGAAACGAACAGCTTCTAACTTTGCGAGGTAGGGCCATAGAGACTATGTATGAACGTATCTGAACTGTGGTCCACAAGGACGGTACATATTTTGCAACGTCTAACTTTGTTTTCGGTGAATACGGGTTCGTGGACGGCTTTGTTTTCACTCTTGACCATTATCCTGGTGAGTCCTCGTAATAACTGTCAACTTTCTTTTTCATACATGAGGATCCAACACTACAGATGCATGCCTTTCCGACGCGAATGATCTATGTGTCGTTTGTTATCCCACTTTGTACTGTCTACTGTAACACGGCGCTCGCGAATCTGAATGCAAGACAGTACATTCGGAACGAAATGATGGGGCATAATCCCGACACAGAGCAGGTGCCGACGGTTGGATCACGGGGAATGGAGGTTATCATGATTGCGGCGGAGGGGCAGAAAGATAAGAAGATGTCGAGTTCATCCGCCCCGTCTGGACAGGTAAGTTTCCACAATAATAATCGCAAGGCGTCTTTCGGGCTTCCCTAATGTCTATCCGTAGTCGCGGCTGAACACGATGTCGTGGACAAATGTGATCCGAGCAGAGACGTCGGAGAACGCAGTATAAGCGGGGACGAGATCAAGATGTGATGAATATTAACTATCTGATGGCTCGCTCGTGCCCGGTGTCATAGTAGTTGATCCTGCGGATGGTTTTATGTTTTATAATGTACTATATACACATATATCCCTGATGACTGATCGAATCGTATGATGATGTGTGTTGAAGATCTGTCCGGATATGAACACCAGATTCGTTGATCACATGTCACTGATAAAAAATGATGCAGTGATGTCTGTCAGGTCGCACTATACTAGTGCAAGCCTTCGAACAAGCAACACAAGCGAGAGAGAGGCATCGCTTCTCCTTTTTCCTCCGTTATGTCGCTCAAGTACGTAGCAGGTTTCAGCGTATCACCCCGCCATATCCATATCCTGCCTTCATCACTCCCAGCTCAGTCCCTGGACCATGCGCTTTCGGTGGTTGCCGGGCATATGTCCTATGAGGTGTCACCCCACACCCGACAACTTGGGCCCGGTTGGGCCGGAATGGGCTTCGCGCCCTCTCAGCCTGCCTCCTCCTAGCGCAAGGAGTGACGTCCAAAGACAGCTATCCGCCACTGCCCACGTCTGGAACAGAGAGCGGAGTGCATTGTAGGTGTGAGATGGACCTCCTCGTCAAGACTCTGCTCGTCGTGTGGCGTGTAGACCCGTGCAAACTTGCATCCTATGTGATGTGTTCGATTGTATGTAGATTGACTATCGTGTACTCCAAACGCGAGCTTGATTGATTGTTCCCTCTCTGACAGATCGCGATTCGTGACACGTCGCTCGTTCTTCTTCAGCTCTTCCGACATCCGGGATTAGATGATTGTGGGCCTTCAATATGTGTGGGTGCTCGTCGGAGATTGGTTCGGGCAGTTTCAGTTGACACTGGCCTGAGTCACGATAAGGATAAGGATCGCTCCCATTTATCGAAGACATCAGGGCCGTCGAGTACAAATGAGGATGGTGGACGTGGGTGCACGACGAAATGTACAGGCATAGACGATTTCGTTCCCATGCAAACCAGCGGCATGCAGAGAGAGAAATCGACAGTGGGGAAGCCACCAGATGCGTGAACGGACTGAGACCGCCATCTGAGGGTATATAGACAATCGGGGATTCACGTCCATCGTTTTCGCGGGTATGGTCAAGGATGGGGGTTCTGATGATAGGTCCTGAACGGGGATTATGATCTGCAGTAGGAGATGAGCTGGATCTCTGTCGAAAAAGATAGTGCGCGCATCGCACCCGTACTTGCTAGCATTCGATATAATGACAGGACCACAGCTGAAGACCGGAGAGCAGGGGAGGCAGGGGAAAACGGAAGAGGAAACCCGAGGTTGTTGTTTCAGATTGAGGTTGAGAACGCAATTGACTTTCGTGTTGATACTGCGTGAATTGGCCACGTCTTGAGAATCTGCCCTTTCCTAGCCAAATGCGACGACGTTCAGAGGAAGACGACCTGAGGTGATCGTAGAGACAGGTTGCGATGAGCAAAGGCCGAGCGCTCGACCCCGTAGTTGATGGTCTTGTTGATAGATTGATCCTTTAGCGCAGGCGATAGAATGCAGCGAACAGTGTGACGATTTGAGCGTGCTTTATGAAAGAAGGTTGTAGTAATGAGGCTAGCACGGGTACCAGACGAGAAAGGTGAATTCGATGGGCAGAGACTGTGCTCGATGTGATCAAGAGCGATAGACAGTCTCATCTTCAAGCGTGAATAAAATGGACATTGCCTGTGAAAACAACTGTACGACCGGTACACACGTCATTTCATTTGCTCGCTTAATTAACGTACAAATAAACGACATACATAGTATGGTCTAGGCACCTTAGGTGTCTGGGAAAGATGTTGTGCGGGCGGGCGACTGCGGTGAAGTGCTGTAAGTGGTCGCTATACAGTACCGCCCGCGTGACTCGATGTGAACCGGTGGATGTGGCAGTGAGTCGAAATGTTGACGTTTGAACGTCCTCCCACCTGCAGTCACGAAACGTTCTTGAAATTCACACGAAGGGAACGTGTTTGCCCCAAGGTACTTACATATTATATCTCGTTTCTGTTACGTCCCATCACTGAATGAGTCGTCGACCGAGAGTTTCAGATGTCAACAACATAGGCGTACTTCCAAACCAGGGGTCAAACAGATCACAGCCTTCATTTTTTTTGTTTTTACCTCAGCACGTTTGTTAATGTAGTTATATGAAGTTTATCAGGGTAGACGGATCCTGCAACGAGCTTACCCTGGAAACTTTGAATTATGTGGAAGCGGTTATCATGATGCAAAGCCAATCAAACCTATACCTTCAGGGTCATGAATGCATGCGTAACGGCAACAAAACAGCAGTCAAAGCGTCTTCTGAATTCAGTATCGTCATGAGCGCTTCCCCGCGTTCGTGTATTATGTAACCATAACCTAACTCCTTTTATAGAACCTTCGGAAGCTCAGCGCCCGGCACGGAAGATGTTGCCTGGTCCCTTCTAGTCCCTTCTAGAATGGATGAGCTTGTATTTATCATGCTCATAATGGCATGAAGGTTGCAGGGTTTTTCAACACACTACCGAGGCGGGCCGAGATGAACGGCAGGAGTCAACCGTTCTCGTACAGCTGCACGTATCGGGTCGATCCGCTCCTCCGTTCAGTTATTAAAAAAAGTGTCTTACAGCGCGATTCCTATACCTCGAGGCATTTCCAAATCCCGGAGAGCGGTATGGGCTTCCGCTTCTCTCGGGTAACTTTCCGGACTGATATTATGATGTAGTTTGGTCGTAGTTTGAATATCAGTCGATTCAAATCACAGTATTGGTCATCGCCTTTCCTGCGCCAAGTCCTCGCGGCCTCTGGGTTTACGATGGGGGAGCGCAAGTGGGCCCCTGCATGCCAATTGACGGTGCGCCCACCCTGGAACGAGAAACCGAGTAGATACCCACCGCATTTCTGATGTTCATATATTGGACATCGCCTCTACGGAAATGTGATTGGGGTATGTCCTTTAGTCGAACGCTGATACACGCGTTTGGTCGGTACGCATCAACCTGCAACCTTTCATACGACGACGGCATGCGGGTAGACATTGATTATCCATCGTGTGCAGTGGCAGGAATGGAGATATGAGCAACAGATGACGGGAAACTCTGCGCGTGCGGGTTGTGATCGCCGACAGGGATTTAGTTCATTGTCAATCGGCGTTGAACCGGGGAGAACGTAAGAATCAGTACGGTGGGCAGGCAGGCCATGCACGACAAACGGAAGGTTGCCCCCTCATAAGTCACACATGTGCCAAGCAAGAATGACATTGCCAACGGAAAGAGACACAGAAGGAAGGAATGGATGAGATCAAGGCCCTGGGGGAGGAAGAGGATTGGAGTCTAAGCAACGGTGAAAAGGGATCGGCGAAAGAATGGGTGGACGGACCTTATTTTGTTTGGAGTCGTGGTGACTGCGCTGCGGCGTTTCAGGGACTGAGCTTGAGGGTGACCAAGTAGTGTGATGTCGTCATAGATCTGTACGGCGGGGGTCGTGGGGTAAGACACGATACGGGTGGGAATTGTGATTACTGCCGCGTAGATGCCGAACGATCGAAAAAGGCAGGTGTGGCTTTGAGGAAGGCGAGCGGTGCGTGCTGCACCCTGCAAGGCGGTGCGAGAGAGCGACTGTACAAGTAGGAGACCCATCCTTGCTTGCTGTCCCACCCTCCTCTTCAGTGTGATGGACTATCAAGATTACGCCCAATCAACCCAGCGTGTCTGGTCCCCTCACCTCCTGTCTAGTACCCAACAACAACAACAGCAACAGCCTGTGCCTTTTCCCTCCCCGGTCTCTCCCACCCCCTTTTTTTTCCCCCCCCAGTCCCAGCAACAGCAACCGTCGCAACCACAGACATCACCGGCCACGGACCCGCGTTCGACCTCATCGGGGCTCACCCTCAACCTTAGTGCTCTCTCCGTCGCATCGCCACCTTCTCTATCGCCCATCGCACCACATCAAGTACAGGCAGCCCAACTCCACCCCCATCAGCTCCATGCACACTCACTTCCCCGCCACTCCCACTCCCACACAGCTGGATCTTCCCTCTCACCCATATCTCCCGTCTCTCCCATGCCCCTCCTCTCCCCACAACCCCAGTTCGGCTACAACCTCGAAGATGCCATCGCATCCTCTGGCGGTCTTGCTCCCGCCCAAGACCCCGCTTTCGCCCAGGGTCGGCCGTGCACTAGCTCGCACAGCACCGGTCCTTCGTCCGAACTTGCTGTGGAGAAAAGCGTTCCTCGAAAGCGGAGTCTTACGAACACGCTTCCCGTCTCCCCCACCGCCTCCGTAACGCACAGCATGCACCACCACTCACACTCTTACTCCTCCGCCCAGCATGCTCTCCCCCATATAATCACGACCAAAGTATCTCCACCTCCCCTCCCAAACTCTCCCACTTCCTCCCCTTCCTCCCACCCTTCTCATTCCCATTCTCGTTCCCTCTCACACTCACACTCTCATTCTTCACTCTCCCAGTCGCATTCTTCACAGCATACACGCCCACAACTCGAAATCAATCCCAATCCCAATCCCACCTCCCCTTACGAGGATATCGATAGCGCTGGCACTGGGTTTACTGGCCCTGTCGAAGATGTCTCGGATGACGATTTTAGCAGCCCGTCTGTGTCCTTTTCTGCTGGGGGTTCGTTCGGTGATTGTTAACTGCACGCGTGTCCTCCTCGGTTGCTCATAGTCTCTCTTTCCATTCTCTCCAGGCAACCAGAATCCGAAGGCATCTGGATCAGGGCAGAACGTTATGGCAAAGTCTGTCGGTACCAATAATTTCGTAACAAAACTTTATCAGTAAGTTTTACTCCCCATCCCCCCTCGCTGATAGCAACTATTACTTTCCCATAGAATGATCAATGATGCAAAGTCCCAAAATTTCATTTCGTGGACCGATTTGGGGACAAGGTGTTTATTTATTCATCGAAGATGTTCGAATGCAGAATTGATACGATCCTTCCCTAGCTTTGTCGTGTCCAATGTGGGCGAGTTTAGCAGGAGCATACTTGGATCGCATTTCAAGCACAACAACGTAACGTTTTTTTTGTCGCTCTCTCTGGCCTAATTACGACATATATCCAGTTCTCGTCCTTTGTCCGTCAACTCAACATGTATGGGTTTCATAAGATCAACAGGGTACGTTTTCTACGACCCTCGTGTCCTACATTGGTCGTGATGGTCTCGTTTGATCTATATTACGCTCGTCCCACATTCAAATCCGCTTGTGGCTGTCCTTTGCGTATTTGCACAAATGTGCGCGCATACATGTACCCACAAAACGTATATGTCGCGATCGGATTACCATTTCCATAGACTCCGCGCGCACAACGCACGTCCTCTACTTCCCAGACTTGGGAGTTTTCTCACCCGAAATTTCTACGTGGCCGCCCTGACTTGTTGGAAGCCATTAAGCGCAAGGCCTTGGAACCCGATCCAAGAGAGAGGAACCGGTAAGGGGCCTATTTATTACCTCGTCTGTGGTTGTTGAAATCGCTTTCTCATATAGTGTCGAACTTCCGGGCGAAGTCGTTCGTCTTCTATCCGGACTTCATGAAGAAAACCGCGCGCTCTGGCAAGAACTCAAATCGCTGAGCAGTCGTATTCCTCAGAATTTGTCAACTGTGGGGCCTCCTACCGCTTCCGCGAATCTCACTGGACCCTCTTCGTCGCATATTCCACAAAATGTACAGGTTGCTTTGGGATCTGAACATGTCCTCACGCACTCAAGATCCTCGTCGAATTTGGGAGGTGATGATGGCGAGAGGGATGTCGACTGGGAAGATGAGGGTATGGGAATGAGTTTGGGTGGGAGTCAAGAAGATTGGGATGCTCAGCTTTCACCCTTTAATTTCGGGACGGGTAACGGACTGAACACATCAGGGTTTTCGTTCAGCCCCTTCGGAACAGTCTCTGGAGGAGACGACTGGAAACGGTGGGCTGAGGGTGAGATCGTAAAAGAGAGGAAAAGAGTCGAAAAGCTTGTAGGAGTCGTCAAGGCACTGGTGGATGCTAATGTAAGAGGCGGCGTAACCGCAAGCATGGACCTAGAACAGGAATCAAACGCAAGTACGTTTGGTCTCTTCTCTGTTCTTGGCTTTGCATACTGAGCAGGATCCTCACAGTCTCGCAGAGAATCCTGCAAGAGCTTCAGGAGATCTCGTCTTCCTTTGATGCGCCTGCCTCTCCTATTTCTGGGCCAATGCCTTCTCCTTCTCCTTCCCCCTCGCCACACTCATTTTCACGCCATCAGCATTCTCCCAACATTTTTATAACCTCACCCACGTCACCTTCGCCATATCGTAATTCACACTCACGGTCACCTTCCCGCGAATCACTAGCGCACACAAACCCACCAACACTCTCCATCAACCCGACCGCTCAGGGTCCCTCTCAGTTTTCCCATCCATTGCACACTCCTTCATCCTCACCCACCACATCTGATTGTGTGCAAGGTTTTTTCAAACAAGGATCCGCCCATGCACGTAACATGAGTCACCCTAGTGGACGCAGGCAACCCAATATCACTCTTACACTCGAGACGGACGACGGGAGGGTGGAGAAGCGTGCACGGACCGAGGCCGAGAACGTCAAAGTCGGGACGGATACGGGGTTGAGAATGGGGGAGGACATGGATATTGTGCCGAGTGATGCAGGCGACGATGTCAAGTTGCCTTCGCCGATTTCGCTGACGGGTGGGCCTTCGCCGACAACGACGGGTGCGGGGACGAGTATGGCTGTTAATAAGGGGGTCGGGATGCGGTCAAGAAGCGATTCGGCGCCGATGTGGGAGGGAGCTGCAACTCTACACGGCGGACTGAGTGCAAACTGGACCGGGAGAGGCAGGGGGGCCTCATTTGGACAGTGAGCCCTAGAGGTTGTTGGATCGGTGGCTGATCAGCATATGTTTATGTGTGTAATACCTTTCGACGTTCGACGTCTCTCGTTTTCTTTCCATTGTTACTTACTTTTCGTGACTACCCCTGGTATCCGGGTTTTCTTGCGGCCTTCGGTCCGTCGTATATATTTCGTTTATTTTATTTTATACATACTGTGTACTCCACATGGGACAAGGTTGGCGTTGATGTTAACGTTCACTCCTAGATATTATGCATTAGATTCCTCCTTCCCCTGTGTTTTCTAAGCATTCATTAGCCTGTTATTTCTGGTGTTCACTTCCCGCGGGCTCCTCGTCGTATGCATCATATGATAGATAATGTCCAAGTCCTGTGCTCGCAGTGCTTCTTTTTGTTTCCTCGTGTTGTGGACAAATGCCTCCGAGTCGAAGTGGCATGCATTTATATCTTGCCTGGCCGTCTGCCACTATTAGCCATTGGCAGTGCCACTGGTGCCAATGTCGAGGCCGACGACCGGACGCGCGATTTTACTTTTCAAACAATGCATGTCATTGCCGCATGGATTACAATAATCTTTGTTATGCCCTAGTGACTCGATATCGTTGTATATGAGCTACAGTATGGATCGGTCAAATAATCCGACAAACCTCGAGCTCATATCGGCCGGATCATCGATTCGTTGTTATCACGTAAACCCGTTGGCAAACTAGCCCATTTTTGTTTCCGTGGTTCCTTCCTTCCCCACGAGGTACGTAGATGTTTGTGGAGTCTGGACTAGGGATCATGACTAGCTTAACACGTGGACCTGCTTGTGACGACCCCCTCGGAGCTGCGCTCTCCGAGCGACACTGCCATACTATGGTTTTGATCGGTCCAACTGATCCATTAATCGACGCTCTCACGTCGTATGTATTCCGGTCAGAAGGGAAGTGAAACAACGATGGACTGGACTGTGAACGACTACGGAGCTTGACACGGGTCACGATGGATGAGCTAGTCGCCCGACTCCGATTCCGATGTTGGTAGTAGTGCGCTCGAAACCGAGTCATTGGTGGGTGGCAGGTATGTATGCCACTACATCCGAGTCATGGCCTCGAGTCGTCTAACTTGTTATATTGGATATACGGATATGATATACTCATGTCAAGACCCGTTCCGGGGTGAACTGCTTTACCTGTCCCTCTCTCGTCGTCATTGCGTCAACGAATTCCTCGGACACTGGCAGAGATTCATCATCGAAGACTTGGTGGCTTCTCAGACCCGCTCGGACTTGGAGCCTGAGAGCCATCGGACTTTGTTGCCGTGGATCTTCACGTCGGTGTCCGTTGAGCTTCTCTTTGCACGGCGAATGGTAACTTGCCGCCGTCATGGCTACCGTTACGGCGTGCAAACAGCTCTAGCATGACGTGAACCAACGTGGTCGTCGCACCGCGGCAGCACACGGCTCGAGGCAGTGTTCCACCAGGCCTGTGATCGCCCTCGTTATTGGAACCAAAGCGTTGACTTGAGATTCAGGTTTTCTCGCTTCTTCGAACCCGGTTCTTTTATTACGTCGAATGTGCGACAGACGCCATCCCTTTGTTCTTGTTTTTGTCTTCCTCAGGCTTTTTCAACGCGGTCATTCCGATCGACGCTAATCGAAATGATATTGGTGAAATCATTTGGCTGGTTCCGTGATGAAGATAAACCGTTGTGCGCGCAGATTTTTTGCACATTTTGCCCGTTCCTATCTTGCGTCGGTCTTCATGTCGAGGTCGAGGAGGTCTCATTCAAGGTCACTTTCGAATAGTACCTCCACCTCCGATCGAATGTGGTCAGACATCCACGGAGATCCGTGCATTAAAACGGGTCCCTGAACACGATCCACGAAGCGTTGGTTGTACACAGCATACGCGGCGTTCTCTTCCACTCACCTTCCTTGCCTGTACCCATTTGCAGCATACATGTACGCAGTACATGATGGCAAGCCTGGTGGAACCGACCTCGTTCCTGGATTCGAGTCCGTACGCTTCGATTTTCTGTTGCAGGGACTTCAGGGACTCGGATCGGATCCTCACACACGTTCATCCCTTGGATGTTGAGCACGTAAGTGAGGTTCTATGGACGAATTTGCTCGCGTGTTTCTTTCTTTGGCTGTGATCTGTTCGTGCATGCTTGTGATGCACGTTTCGTGTACTCATGGTGGCGCTCTCTTGAATACACTGATCCTCTTATCGTGATAGGGGGTGTGGTATCCTGTGCGATGGTATAACGATCTCGGGGATGTGCATCCTCCATGGTGGACGTATTTATCGCCGTCTTCTTTGCAGTTTCCCTTTCACGTGGCCCGGTGACGTATATGTTCAAGAGGTATCAAGACTTCCGCAAGCATTGAGCAGCCGATGTACTGCCTCACCACATTCGCGGGGAACACAGGCGTCTGAACCACCATGTTTTTCCGTCTTGGTCGCAAGATAGTACGTGGCGATGTTCGTTCCGGATGATCTTACTCGCGACGGCATTATCGTATGTGCGCAGTAGCCGAACGCCTTGCTCCAGGCTTTGATCTTTATCCCCTTGCTATGTCCTCGCTCTATCGTAACACGCTGCTCGCCAGTCTGAATGCGAGGTTCAGATATGATGTGAACTGGCTTAGTCGTTCGTAAGATCACCTCGATATGGCGTTGAAACGATCTAGGCCGATGGCGCATGCTTGAATACTCATGTTTGTTGTTTGATGGTTTGGATATGGATTTGAATGTGCGCTCCAGTGATCGTGGGGGAGGATGAATCGATGATGATTGTGCCATTCTTCTGGATGATCGAGCGCCACTTCATGTGGCTAGTGTGTATCGAGAATTGGGGTGCAGAGACTAGTTTGTGATGATGAGTAATCGTGCCTGGAATGATGCTAACGCTGATCTCCTTGAGATGATTGTACCTCGACTCGATCGCGTTGTTCCGACGGGAATGCAGAAAGCGAGAAAGAAAGGGTATTGGGGACGGCTGTGATAGTACTTGGCATTATCATTCAGCAACGCGCCCAGGGTGATTAGAGTTGGGCGCTCAGACTAGCTACTTGTGACTCGGAAGATCCAATTTGGATAGGCTATTGCTTGCAGCGTAGCTAAATATGTAAGTAATACCTGTAGCGGTACACTCCGGGTGGCAGTGCTGTGGACTGGGCGGGGCGTAAATTTGTTTGCTTTTTCGGGCATTTCCGTCGATAATTCATTCAGCAACTGCATCTGTCAACGTCGGCTTTACCTTTAGAATGGTGGCAACGGTCGTGTTCCTACCTTGAGGGGGTGCGCAGTGGGTATTGAGAATTTGACAGCCTCCGAATTGTTGTCTCGGCGAACATTTATTCAGCCAGGTGATCACGGCGTTCAAGTTTACTTGATCCGCCATCATCATTCAGAAAGCCAACTTGTAAGGTACCGCGCTGGATATGCATTCTCCAGCCCATCCAGCCATGGGTGAGCCAGCTTAGCCTCACATAAAGCGCCTCACAGCCTCTAGGTCCAGTCCCTGATTCCGATGCAACAAGCGTGATGCTAATATTAAGGTGCATGCGTGATTTCTGGCCAGCACTTGGCATCTATTTCTTTGGATAACTACGTCGGTATCAGCCGACTTCGAGACCTACTCTCGCCTCTCGTTTGTTGTACTGTCTGGTCAGATAGGCTGGAACCCAAGCAAACTCGGGATTATGTCAGACCCTACGGTCTCCGTATCCACGGTACATGGCGCATTGTATTTTGGTACCATCCTGTCTAGCGCTCTATATGGTGTAGCGTGCACGCAAGTGTGAGTGTAATGGCTCACTTTCGACTTTCACTTTGGTGTCAATGACTGAATTTTACTCTTCCGCTAGGTTTTTTTATTTCGTCCAGTGATGTTCCATTTCCGTTTTCATTGTATCGCTATGCACTCATTATTCTTCAAGTTTTCACAACGATCGTCTACTCACGAAGGCTTTTGTGCGTTAAATCACCTTTTTATACTTTCAGTCTCATGACGAATCTTGCTCAGGTGGTGGCTGTATGGTATGACTCATCTTGGTTCAATCTGCAATATCACGAAGACTTTCCTAGGGTCACAGTCACGATCCAGGGAGCTTTATCTCTCAGTGGCAGTTCGTGTTTCCGCATACTTGACACACTCTCGCGATTAATCTTTTGTCCCATATAGCATGCAAGTACCTATTGGCTAGCTTGATAGATCCGACATCATCATTATCCAAACACTTGAGTTCGTGAGTCGCTTCTACGGAACGATTGTTTATTTCATACCTATGCAAAATTTCCAGCGATATTTTGGTGAGTGAGCATGCATGATTTGTTGCAGGATTTTTATGACAAGTCACAGATGCAGACAGTTTTTACTGTAATAATTCATGTGTGTTCGTGAGAAAATGATCTTAACAGAATCTAGGGCTTGACCGCAGTAACGACACAAGCGTTTTTCGTTCATCGACTCTATGTTTGTACGTCTTTTATCCATATTGACATTCCGCATATTCATAGGTATGTATGCAGTCGGCAAGAACATATTTGCAGTTGTCTTATGGGTATGGTGTCCGCGTGGTGGCTTTTTATTCTGTTCTAACACTGTTGAGTAGATACCTCTAGCAATCTATCAGCTTGGTGGGACCTCATAATCTCCAAAAGGCTGGTGGCTCATAGTATACCATATTGATATCAGTGACCGCACTTGGTAAATAATGACATACCTCCAGAGAGTAGATACTAACAAGGTTGATCTCAGTTTATGTAGGAAGCTCATTTAGCAATGTCAACGGGTTTGCACGCCTCTCCTTTTCAGAATGCAAGTTGCTCATGCACACTTTCCGTTTCCCTTCAGCGTCCTAGTCGTCAAGTCCACCACGTTCTCTGCTCCCTTGTCTAAGGTATGGATGTCCACGCTTCGACGTCCGATTCACGGGACTCAGCGTCTTGTGACAGGCCATCATCACATCAACTAATTTTGTTTCTGCTGGAGTAGACGTGTTTATTTCTATTTTATTTGTCCGTTTACTCCTCAGAGAGCGAACTGGCGCCCCTATGTTGAAGAGGTAGGCAAATGCAGCTTCCGCATGTCACCGAAATTCAATTGTCTGGAAAGCACTGCACAACTTTTACAACGTCTCACCATACTCGCGGTTAACAGTGGCATATGGACTGCCATGTTTGCCGTGCTCGCTGCTACCCTGGTGCGTACCATTCCATCACGTTCTTTCATACTACCAACATGATAATATGCATTGCACCGCGCATGGCTTTAGTTTAGTGCTATGCCTAACGCCTTGCTTCACACCGTGTTCGGTATGCCGATTTCACAGCTATATTGCAATACTCTACTTGCCAATTTGAACGCAAGAGCGTACATCAAAAGCGAGGTGAATGCGAATGCGTGTAACTCAGGCACGACTGTGTGGCGGGCCTCGGTGCCATTGAATGATAGCCGGGGGTGCAGGTTGTGCTGAGAAATTTCTTGCAAACCTAAGTAGGTTTTCACTATGGATTTCTTCGAGACATAATTGTGGCTGATGATCTGGTGCTGTTAAAGTGAAATGAACTCCAGCTGCAGCACGGAAGCAGATTTCCCTGGAGGGCCACGCAAAGCAATGATCTGGCAGGAGGAATGACGAACACAGGTTATACCAAACTCTAGGGCGATGATCGCATCGCAGAGTTGGGAATGCCTTTGTCGTTCCGCTTTCTGATGAGGAGTCGAATTTGGATTATCTTGTACGCAACCTGTTTCAAAGGAGACGAGCGATGCATCATGAGAATGCATATCGAGATTCGTCATAACACTTACATCCCTTCTCATCATCGAATCTTTCCGGATGATCGGTGTATGGTGTGAAGAACCTAGGTCAATTCCTCGCACACACATCTTGCTGATTTGGACATGAATTAGTTGGGCCTTCGGGGTCATCATTCCGTCTCAGGCAGTTAGGACCTTCACGGCCACACCACATTTATATATCATATGGTGATGCTGAGGCTGCATGCGCACGTGCCGTCTTTCGATTGCGGTCTCTAAGGAGCCTCGATCTGCCCAATACATGTTATTAGCAGGCCTGTACATACGCTACATTTCCTTTTGATCACCGCACGCCGGTTTTTCTACTGCAGCCCGGGCCTGAGTGAAGGCTTGAGTTTGACTCTGTTCGTACAGAGTCCAACCCCTTCCTTGCCTGTGTCCGCTCACCCTCGCCGCATTACCGTAAAATTGGAAGATCATTGAAGGCAGTGGTCCTCTGCATTGGTTTTGGAAATAAATGGTTAACACCTGGCGGAGTTGAACAATAAAAACTTCCTGCCACCTGGCAGTGGTGTTGGATACAAGTTACAACAGTGTTGATATTCCTGACTCGGATATGCACTGAATACCGAGTCATTTATCTTCACTCGGAGCGTATCATTGGTGCGAGTAAGTTTGTGGATATTCGTGTACTTCAGCTGATTCTGACGATGTTGATTTTGCCTGCAGCTCGCACTGCCACTAGCAGTCAAAATGATAATCTGGCTTGTTTTTTAACGTTAAAATGTTTAGAAAGGCGGGAACTTTCGTTCTGATGTGCCACGACATATTGATATCATCATGATTTCCTGACGTATAGCACTCCCTCAGGCACTGTATATCTGTCAGGCATGCAGTTGCTTCTGAACTCACTCACTCCTCTCATCCTCGTCGGCGTCTGACAAGACAGGTCATGTCAAACAACCTTCTCACCTCGTTTAATAGCACAATTTTCCTTGCCGCCATCATATCTGCCTCTCTCTATGGAATAGCATGCATCCAAACGTGGGTTACAGGTTACTTCAACCTTCATTGTGATATATATTCACGCCGATGCTAGGATTTTCTACTATATTCAGTGAGGAATCCAACATTGCTTCTTATATGCATGCCAGCTGATCAGCGCATTATCAATCTCCGAGTTTTCAAAATGAATTACTGCGTACCAAGAAACTTGTGAGTAAGCCTTTGGATCATGTTAGTGTCATATTACACACTCCTTCAGGTAGCGGTTCTATGGTATGGTATAAGTTACTTTGGTTTCCACCGTGATGGAACGTTTCACAGGATCTTATGCACGATCCATGTAGCTTTGATTGTTTATGGCAGTTCGTATTTTGAGGTGCATTGGACCTTTGCACGAATTTTTACTCTGTATCCCATACAGCATACAAATTTACCATGGCTAGCCTGGTGACACAAACGTTATCCTTCACCGTGGCACCGTAAGTCTTTCAATAATTTCTGCCAACAATTCTTTATTTTTCATTGCTCTTGGATAATTATGACAGCGAGCTTGTTGTAAGTGCATCGTCCTTGTTGAGGTTGTGATATCTATTAAAAGGTTATATAGTTGTATGGAGTTCCCTCGGTAATAACTGATAACTTAGAGAGTGTATTTCATGGGATAACGAAGCCACAATTATCACTCAGAACCTGGTAGCGGCATTAACGCAAGGGTTTTTTGTATATCGACTCTATCTTTGTGCGTTTAGCCATCTGGGTTCTTTTCTTGAAGTTATTAATTCATGGTTTCTCAGTTAGCAAGAAAAACATATTGGGACCCGCTGTATGGGTAGGTGACTTTCACAGTAATCTTTATTTGACTTTCAAGTTAAACCCTTCTATGTAGTTTCTCCTGGCAATATATGGCCTCGGTTAGACTTCACCAACTCTGAAGTACTGATATATCTGATGTCTCATATGGATCAGTGGCTACCCTTAGTAAGCATTTTGTCATTATTCACATCAACTGGTTGGAACAACATCAACATTAGTTTTTGTGGCGAAATCGCTCTACGTCGTCAATAGGTTTGCTAGTCTCATTCATCCAGATGGTAGCTTGCTCATACTTTCTTTTTATCTGTGACTATTGTACTCTACCTGGATCCTAATGCATCTGTTGAACCTTTCCTTGTGGTAACGGCACAAATTCTCCTATTTTTGATGACAAAACTCAGCATCTCGTTGCAGAAAATTGGCATCTCTGGCTTAGTGATTTCCGCCGGTGTCGATGCACTGATTGTAATTTTATTCGTTTATTTGCTTATTCGCGAGCGAACCAATGCTCCCACATCGAAGAGGTAAGCAGACGATTCCTCTACCTATTTTCGAACTCATTTCTCCGGAAAGAACTTTGAGGCTTGTAAAACGCCTTACCATACTTGTTGTCTTCAGTGGTGCATGTACCACTACCTTCGCTATCCTAGGTGCCATACTGGTGTGTCCATTCAGATATCCTGAGTATTATTTTCGATGTTGGATTTAATATACAATACTTCCAGCTGTCCATCACTCAACTTCTCCCAATTGAATGTGTGTTCGCTATGCCGCTTTGCCAGCTCTATTTCAACACTTTGCTCGCCAATTTGAATGCGAGAGCATACATTCTGAACCAGGCAATCTTAGATAACCACGGCGGGGACGCTCACACATCTTTACTAGTGGTGGATCGGTCGGCGCGCGATTCAGTGTCCTTATTGCCGTACCCAACGTAATACATGTGTGGAAGGATAAAGAAGTTTCAAGTCCATTGTAAATACAGGCCATGTAACACGTCTTGTAACAAATAACCAACTGTACCGAAGTGGACCCACAACTAACCGATATACACAGCCTCTGAGTTGCGTCTCTACTTGTACACATCATAGTGACAACAAAATTTCAGATGGACTCAGAAGGTGCTCATTCCTTTTCTATCTGTGTGGAGAAGTAATGATATCATACGTATTCCAGTCGAGCAGTTGTCTTCAAAATCAATATCCATTTTTGCTAAGTTTGAGGAAGGTGGTGGGACAGGATACATCGACGAGGCAATCACCCTTGATCACCGAGTTCTGAGCCTTTGTCCACTCGATCATCCAAGACGATGGGACTCAATGAATCTACTTTCTTTTCATCTCTGGACTCGGTTCAGCCAACTCGGGGATATAGATGACATCGAAGAAGCGATTGTCACTTCCAGAAAATCTCTAGACCTTCTCCCAGAGTTGCACCCAAATCGTTCAACTTCTTTGGTCGATGTTTCGACTTATCTCTCTTCTCGGTACAAACGGCTTGGGATGATGTCGGATCTAAACGAATCCCTTGACCTTGGGCGACAAGCTCTGGCCCTTCGCCCACTAGGGCACCCAGAACGTTCAATTTCTTTGAACAACGTTGCAGGTTCTCTTCACCAAAGATACACGGAGATGGGGACGATTTCGGACCTCAGTGAAGCTATCGCACTTGGGATGGAAGCCCTAGACCTTCGTCCGCCTGGCCACCCACTGCGTGCGATATCTCTGAATAACGTTGCAATATATATCTCCAGCCGTTACGATCTGCTCGGGGAGCTGGCAGACCTCAACGGCGTCATCGCCCTTGGGAGACAAGCGCTAGAGCTATTCCCCGTAGACAATCACGATCATTCAGTCGTTTTGAACACTATTGCGACCCACCTTTCCACTCGGTTCGCGCGGCTTGGAGATATGACAGATCTCAATGAAGCGATCGAACTCGGGCGAGAATCACTTGAGCTTCATCCGCAGGGGCATCCACTTCTTCCAATGTCTTTGGCAAATCTTGCAAAGTATCTCTCTGACAGGTACAGTCTACTTGGAGAAATAAGGGACCTCAATGAAGTCATTGTACTCGGGAAGCTGGCGCTCGAACTACTTCCGCCCGGCCACACAGATCGTTCAATCTCTTTGAACAACGTTGGAATCTATCTCTGCAATCGCTACCAACAGTTTGGTGAAATGGCGGATCTCAACGAGGCCATCGACCTGGGGAGAGAAGCACTGGACCTTCGCCCACCAGGGAACCCATATCGCCCAATCTCTTTAAACAATGTTGGGAATTACCTCGCAGACAGGTATAGGCGACTTGGAGCATTGGAAGACCTTGACGAGGCCATCGGCTTTGGGAGAGAAGCCCTCGAGCTTCGCCCGCTAGGGCACCCGAAGCGTTCAATATCTTTGATCACTATGGGAAGCCATCTGTTAGATCGGTATAATCGGCTCGAGGATCTGACGGACCTTAATGAGGCCATCGCCTTCGGGAGAGAAATACTTGAACTTCTCCCGCCTGATCACCCACGCTGTTCAGTTTCTTTGAACAACATAGCGATAGAGCTCTGCGCTCGGTATGAGCGGCTTGGGGAAATGACGGACCTCACAGAGGCTATCTTCTTTGGAAGACAAGCACTCAATCTTCGCCCACCTGGGCACCCGCTTCGTTCGACATCTTTGAACAACTTGGCAACTTGTCTCTCTAACCACTACCATGAGCTGGGGGATATGACGGATCTCGATGAAGCCATCACCCTTGCGAAAGAAGCGATTGAACTCCATCCATCTAATCATCCTATCCGATCAAAATCACTAGGTCGGGCTGCACAACTTCTCCGCGTTCGGTTCATCCAGTCCAATGAGCAGAAGGACAAGGATGATCTATTCATTCTCTATGCTGAGCTGGCAGATGTCCCACAAATCTTGTCAACATATGATCTCTGGTCTGCCAAGGCATGGGTCAGTGCAGCTGATGAATTCAACCATCCTTCGACGATTCTTGCATATCAAACTTCTCTTCGATTACTTGCTCAGCATCTTGCCACCCTACCGTCCTTGCCTCGACATCTCCGTATATTTGAGAGCCATGCTTCATCCCTTGCAGTCGATGCATTTTCAGCTTGTCTTCGCAGACAATGTCCAAAGGAAGCGATTGAACTATTGGAACAGGGGCGTGGTGTGTTCTGGAACCAGATTAGCCGTCTTCGTTGTCCTCTTGAAGACGTCATCGCATCTGACGCTGAAGGGCAGGCCCTCGCAGATGAGTTTGGTGATCTGACATCATATATCCATGATGTTATCAATTTGCATAGTCCAGATCAACACGAACAATTATGCCGCCTTAATCTTGATCTTCAAGCTGTTATCAACAGAATCCGCGAGTTACCTGGTCTGGCGCGGTTTTTACTTCCTCCCTTATTCTCCGATCTGCAGCATGCCGCGAACGGTGGCCCTGTCATCATCGTGAATGCGAGTAGGTACTCATGTGATGTACTCGTTCTCTTCTTCGACAGAGATCCAGTTCATATCCCGTTGGAAATCTCAAAATCGCGCGTCAAGGATTTGACATCGGAACTTCGTGAATTGAATCAGCGTGCAAAACTGATGGATGTGAAGAATCATTTCGGTCGCTTCCTGCGAGACCTATGGGATGAGGTTGTTTCCCCTATTTTTGATTTCCTACAGACGACAGTTCCAGTTCACTCACGCATCTGGTGGTGTCCCACTGCCGAGTTCTCATTTCTACCATTGCATGCTGCCGGTCCATATAGGAAAGGCAAACGAAATGCTCCATATTTGTATATTTCATCCTATACTCCCACCTTGACTGCCCTTATTCGTGCTAGACGCACTGAGCCATCAATTTCTTCTACATACGGAAAACATTTTCTTGCTATAGGACAAGCGAACGCCAAGGGTGAGAACCAACTCCAGTCTGTCGGCAGCGAACTGGACATAATCGGAGAGCGTATGGTGGGCCTTGCCACGTTTACTCGCCTGGAAGGTCCGGAGTCATGCATATCCCAAGTCTCGGAGGAGTTGAAGAAGAACGAGTGGGTTCACTTTGCATGTCACGGTATCCCGAACCCCGAACAACCGTTCGAGTCAGCGTTTGGGCTTCACAATGGTCACTTTACGATCAAAAATCTGATGGGATGTGAGCTGGAGAACTCGCAGTTTGCGTACCTGTCTGCGTGTCACACGACGATCGGAGACGAGGAGAGTCCGGATGAGGTGATCCATCTCGCGTCGGCGATGCAATTTGCTGGGTTTCGGTCTGTGATTGGGACGATGTGGGCGGTGGATGATGGTTTGACGACCAAGATCACGTCAATATTTTACAGGAATATGGTGGACCCAGGGTCTGGTCAGCTTGATTACACTCGGGCTGCGTTTGCATTGAACAAGACGATGAAGACGTTGCGCGACCTGCCGCTCGATCAACGCATTCTATATGTACATATCGGTGCTTAGTATGTATCTTGGCCTTTACCTCAAACGACGGTGATAATTGACTGCTTCGGCGAGCAGGATGCACAGCTAGTGTCTCACTCACGGAAAAGAACATTGAGTTGGAAAATTTGGCTGAGACAACCTAGGGCGAGGCGGGAGCTTGAAGCTTGACCACCGTATCATTTTGCACTTTTTGCTTGTTTGCTCAACATCATCCTTTTCATCTCTTTCTCTGCGTTATATGCTTAGATCATGGCTTCATTGACGATACAACTAATTACCTCGAATATTTGCTACAGGTTGACTTCTTCTCGAACAGTCCTCGGGGCCTCTGCAGTCCCTCCACATTGCTGTGACCTTCTCTTCCTATTTTTCAACGATCAGTTCTCTTCGGAGGATGTAGAGCTTTCGTCATCGAGAGGCTCTGTAGGATTTTCCATATCTTCTAACTCGGCACTATCGTAAGTACGGATAATGTTGTGAATACAGCAGCAGGCGATAGGGATTAGTGACTGCGTATCCATGTCATACTCGGGGGGGACACGAAGGATCCTGAAGCGACGATTTACTAAAACATTGATGGCGCGGTCCACGACATTGTGTAGCTGCGCATGGCGTAAATTGAACAACTCTCGCTGATTTGCAGGCCTGGATCATTGATCAGCATCGAAGAAAAGAAAGGAGAACAAAAATGCTCACCGGATCTGAGCACTATCAGTACCCCACTCATCAAGGTGGTATCGCTCTCCAGGATATGGTACAAACAATTTGGAGCAGATCGGAAAACCCGGTCCAGCGAGATAGTATTTGCTAGAGGGGATAGAAATTTCATTCAAAGGGACGTTGTGATCACTCGTTGGATTGGTAGCGGATCCCTCCCATCCACTGAGGACGTA
>JBBPMR010000275.1:0-27443 GCA_038090415.1 Rossbeevera mucosa | reverse complement strand
TGACGGCGAAGTAGGTTTCTTTCTGTCAATCATCAATTGCGACAACGTCCAGGAGAACGTCGAATGGGGAGTACACTGTTACTTTGTCGCCCTCCCCCAAGGTTGGGAAGGACCGGCATGACTACTATCATTGCACTGTTTGCACAACGCACTGGCCTTGATAAGAGTGCAACAGTGACGAACCGATTGAGTCCAATGTCCCCGCGCCTTGATAAAGACGCCGACTTAGGCTGTTAGGAAATACTAGAACATCTGATGTGCAGGTGCAAGAACACTCAGTACAATATTTGCACACCCAACACAAACCCAACAAACACTTCACCTTTCTCCTCAAGCTTGCTCTTATTTGCAGTGATAAGCACTAAGCATGCCAGTGAAGAACGCATATGTGACACTTTCTGGGGCTTTCGGAACTTGATAGCAGGCAGTCATGGATGGATATTGATATTAGTGCCTGACGTCTATTTGGATATCCAAGTGGAGTGGATGCCGGTGTCGGAATTTGAAATATATGCCGATCGGCGATCAACGCACGCTTATAATCCAGGACTTCATACTACCTTTCCACAGTTTCTTCAACGATACACTCAAGCTTACAATCAAAACATGGAAACGGACAACAAGACAAGTGGTTTTGAAAACGTCTGAGGGGATTTTGGCCGCTTCAGGATCTATATCATTGGGCGGGCGAATGCTGGCAAGGCGGCTATTCTTCGCGCCACCTTTAACACCCAGAGGTCTATTATGGAAAAAGTAACAAGGTACTAAGCCCTCGGTTTCAGAGATATGGCTGACTTGTTTAATAAACTGCGTAACTAGATTGGTGAAAATATTGATCACTACATACTAGACTCGCATAGACATGATGATGTAGATCTTTGCAACTAAATACACGCCAGCCCGGAGAGCATGCGATTGAGAATGAGCTCATATTTTGGAGCAACAGCAAATTATTTGTTTTCCATGACTCGCGGGGCTTCGAAGCTGGTTCTACGAATGAATTCCAATGGTTGAAGGAGTTTGCTGCTGATCGTGCAAGCACTGCACATCTTCAGAAACGGATTCATGCCATCTGGTGAGAGCTTGAACAGTACATAAAGTTATTATTGATTAATTGCTGCTGTATACTGTAGGTATTTATGTACACCCGGGCCCCATGTCTCATGCAGCCTGCACTTTCACCTCCAGTCGTGACCACTCCATTCGACAAAGGCTCTAATGGCTCGAACATGTTTTTTTAATGACACAAATATCGATCCCTACAAAGATTTCAGAAATACGCTCTAGTGATACTAGATACGTGCGTAGTAGGAGTATGTAACATTCAAGTTCCGGCAGCTGTGCTCGGATCTGCGATCGACTACACCAGGACTAGTAGTGGTATTGCCTGGCAGATTTATGGATACGCGACGCTACACTGTATGTATAATTCAGTTCTTCGAGCTGATGCAGACCCAGGAACCCATCACTTCTACCAGACAGTACGTGGGTTCTTTCTCCAAGATGAAGACGAATGGGAGGACGATGTACGTGCCCCCTTGTTCACTCGAGCGTACATATAACCAATCTGATCTGTCCACTCTCGTCACAGGCTGTGAGCCTCATTCGATTCACCTCAGGAGGGAGCGCTTGGAAGGGCTCACTTATGTTTTCGTTGTAGATACCCCCACGTTTCGGGCTCAAAGATGACAGCATCAGTCGATGGTCCAAGTTTAAGAGTGAGATCGAGAAATTAGACGCGAGTGCGCCCACTGGGGCGCATTATAAGGTTATCTTTCTAGGGAGGCATGGCGAGGGATACCGTACGTCGTGCTGCTACCTTAGTAAATGGTTCTTCCTCATCATCTTTACCGTCAGACAATGTTGCGATGGAGCAGTATACCACAGAGGCACGTCACATTTAGATTCTACATTTTATGATGTGATTTGGTTTGATTTTTCGGACTGACACAACAACCCCAGGAATGGATAAGGCAAGCTTGATCTGCGAATCGGTCGTGCGTGTGGCGGATCTCATCTTGATGTCCTGCAGCCACTGGACGAGACTCAACGGCAACGGAGAGCTCGTGTGGGGGCGTGAGTTCTCGCCCGAGATATGTCCGTGTCTCTGATCCTTTCATTACATTTTCTTGTCGTCAATCACAGCCGATCCCCAGCTTACAGCATTGGGCATAGAGCAAGCAGAAGGCGTTCATCGGGCGTGGGAGACGGAACTCGAGTACGGCATCCCTCTGCCAGAGAAGCTGTATAGTAGCCCCATGCGCCGCGCAATCAAGACCAACCAGATCACTTTCGGAGGACTCATCTCTCCGAATCTCAAGACCACCATCGTTGAGGTGGGATTTCACTTTCGCTTTGACCGAGGGTTCAGCCGTTTGGTCTTGGTATTAGCCGCATGCTCATCAATTTTGGGGCGACTGCTTGTTGGGTTTCAGAATACTCGTGAGAGGATTGGCGTGTCGACATGCGATAAAAGACGCAAGATGTCTGAGATCGCAAGCGACTTTCCTGATTATGTGTTCGAGAATGGGTTTGCAGAAGAGGACGAAACGTGGGATCCCGAGGTCCGGGAAACGTTCGGAGAACTCGATGTCCGTGCCAAGGAAGTGCTGGACATGATATTCGACGGTGACGAGCAGTGTACGTCCGAAACCTTCTGGTGCTTGTTGGGGTACAATATGTTGACCGCTCCATGTAGTCATTTCGATTACGGCGCACCACAGATTCATTGATGCTTTCCTACGAGTCTGTGAGCATCGAACTTGTGATCTCCCGACTGGAGGTGAGTACGCGGAATGTTTGTCGTTCAAACTCAGGAGTCACTGACCTGTTGACCAGGAGTTATCCCGGTTGTGGTAAGAGGCGAGTGAGCAGTGCTAAATTGACTCCGAGTTATCATAGAAGTGTGCTGCATACTATTAGTATTGGCCATTCATGGGATTACGGCATATAGTTAAGTCCATGTGTATGAGTACATAGCAGAATGCGAGGGTTTATTGAAGCAACCAGATCTTCATAACGGCATCACACGCCGTACGTGCCACTGAACTTAAACTCTCCACCATCAGACCAGCGAACATTGACGTGCGATCCGGTGAGGCAGAGGTGGGAGTACCTGTCGGTGAGCAGCGATGACGTCAATGAACGGTCAACACGCTGAAGGGGCGGTCCTGCCCGGCAGAAGCTCGAATCGATCCAAGGAAATTGTCGAAGTCGTTAACAGGTATCTTCTACATCTTGAGCTTCGGAGGGCCACCTAGCCCAAGGAGGGTCCCAAAGACGAGAGGATCGTTGCACACGCCATCGTAGACCCGCTTGTTCGAGATGGATCATTTATCGAAACAAGAGAAAAGACTTACGCTCATCTGCTTCTTGATCTCACTATTGACAGCGAAGTTTCTCGACCGCGATTTGGAGCTTTTCTGGGGACATTGTCCCTGACCCAGATGCTTGGTCACCTTGGGATGTAGAATGGAGTTCTTCTTCGAGATCCCGCACGTACTGTGCTAGGTCGACGAACTGGCGCCGCAGGGCGTCGTCGTCGTCCAGTATCAGGTACGTCTCTGGGTTGGCGAGGATGGCTTTCACGAGCGCTTGGGCATCCCGGTGGGCGAGGGTGCGGGCTTTCTTGGAAGTGGACGCGTCGGCATCGGTGGTGTCCGTGGCTTTACGCTTTTTTGGCGGCATATGTGATCTCGTTTCGAGGAGAAAAGATGGCAGTGGAGAAGGGAACAACGCGACGCGTCAAATAGTGTAACAGGGCGCGCTGTCACGTGTCCAATGTTTCTGTTTGCGTTCTGTCCAGCTCACCGCTCCCGTGGCTGCAAGCCGCACGAAAGGGGGCTAGCCTCACCTCGTACTTGAAGAGCTTATCGGAACAAAAAATAAGGTTGTTTGGTGTAGGTGCACTTGGATCGATTGATGTCCAAGAGAGGCTAGATTAGGAACAAAAATGCCTTTATATGATCATATCATATCAAATATTGATAACCCGCCAGCCGCGATGCTTGCGACGGGGAAGGGCAGATCAGATGGTGCTCCCCGACAAGTCAGCCAGGCTCATCCAGAGAGCGCACCATTGCCAGATTGATTTGATCAGGCTTTGCAGTAAGTTAACAAAACATCGGTGGCAACCAAGTACATACTAGCATGCGCTGTCGGGTTGGCCTGCGACTATTGTAGCTATCTGAATCTGAAACAAAAAGATACTGCAGAAATCCTCGGACGTATCATGTCATAATCCGACATGTATCGTCTGCCTGAGTCTAGATCGATCAAAGAAGCAACAATCCCTTACATCGACCCGAGACACTCGCTAGTTGGTCCGGTCGCATGAATCGAATATGGGTCCCTTTCTGACGGAGTCTATGAGGGCTGAGGGTAGACGACGTCGATGCGAACAAGGCTAGACAATTACCAAGATGATCGAGTGTGCGCATGTTGGAACCGTCTCGTAGGCGACCCTTCCCGTGATCTGAGTCGGGTACGGTTTTGTGCAACTAAATATATATGGTTGTCTCTATCAGGGGACACACGCCACTGCTGTCAGCGAACATTAGCGTCGAAGACGCCCGCCGGCGGGGCAAAGCTGGATACAGAATCTGTACAGGTACGGCAACATCTCCCGCAATCTCGACTCCAAGTCGACGCCGGAAAGCTGTGCAAGTACGTAGTCGAATGAAGAAGTTATCGCAGCGGCGTGGGAAATATGCACAGGTAAGGAAATGCCCTGTGCCCTGCCCTGTACCCGAACCCTTTGCCCAGCTGTGAATTTAATTTTCCCTTTATTTTGACAACTTGCTCCTCTATCATCAACCATCATCTTCCCCACCTTTCTCTCTACCCGTGCGTACACATCCCCCCTCGCCATCGTCGGACACAACGAGCTCATCCTCTCCATTCAACAGCGGCCCCTCGAACCTTCTTCTACTATCTACAGTGAGTACATCAACGCGTCCTCGACGCGTCTATTTCGCGTTTCCGGCGCTCTACGCGTTGCTCATCACACCCACCACTGCAGATGCCTGACTCCCGTGAAGACTCTGTCTACCTCGCCAAGCTCGCTGAACAAGCTGAGCGCTACGAAGGTGAGCGGTTATCTTATTTTGATCGTGTGCCTCGATGCTGACATCTATGCTGTAGAGATGGTGGAGAACATGAAGCGCGTTGCTTCTTCCGACCAGGAACTCACCGTCGAGGAACGTAATCTCTTGTCTGTTGCATACAAAAACGTGATTGGTGCACGTCGTGCGTCGTGGCGTATTGTCTCCTCCATCGAACAGAAGGAAGAGTCCAAGGGCAACGAGGTTCAGGTTGCCATGATCAAGGGTTACAGAGAGAAGATCGAGAGCGAGCTCGCTAAGATTTGCGAGGACATCCTCGACGTCCTCGACAAGCACCTCATTCCTTCGGCCGCCTCTGGCGAGTCCAAGGTGTTCTACCACAAGATGTATGCGGTCTCTTTTCGTTTCGTTTTGATTGTCTAACGGAATTGTGTAGGATGGGTGACTACCACCGCTACCTTGCCGAGTTTGCGACCGGTGATAAGCGCAAGGATAGCGCTGACAGATCGCTGGCTGCTTACAAGGACGCTTCAGATGTTGCTGTTACGGAGCTCCCGCCAACGCATCCTATCCGTCTTGGTCTCGCATTAAACTTCTCCGTGTTCTACTACGAGATTCTCAACAGTCCCGACCGTGCATGTCATCTGGCTAAGCAAGCATTCGATGATGCCATTGCTGAACTTGACACCCTTTCGGAAGAGAGCTACAAGGACTCGACGCTCATCATGCAACTGCTGCGGGACAACTTGACTCTCTGGACGTCAGACATGCAAGATGCTGGTACGTTTGTTCTTGGTGCCCGTTTGCGATGAAGTGTTGCTCATTCTATTTGCAGACAAGGGGGATGCGAAGGACGACGTTGATAACACTGCGGATGAGTAGATAGCGTATTCGATGTCTCTTTTCCTTCCCCTCTCCGGTGTCTGCGGGCTAGTACGCAATGATTGCAACTGGTATCCGGCGGCATTCTCCATCATCACGTTATTTGCATTGGTCTCACCTCTGTTGCATCTTTTTCCTTCTTTTTCATTTTTTTTCATTGTCCTTTATTATACCGTACTATGCTGCGGTGGCTCGTTGTCTCCGGTGTCGAGGGGGAATGGAAGAAGTTAGAAATTGCACATGTATGCGTGGAATCGTTTGTGACTCAATCAAGTTGTCCACACGCCGAAAATGAACTACCACCATGTGTCGACAATACTGGGCATCCTGGCTCTGACCATAGTGTATACTTTTTTCCGTGCTGCATCCGACGTTCCTCAGATATCGCCCCAAGGATGCCGGATGTCGTGGATGTCACCTTCCTACCTTCTGCAGTCTGAATTCAACACATCTTGGACACCACTCGCTAACCGATATTCGCTCGTTTTATACCGTGAAGTTGGATGGGAACCCAACCAGGTGAGGCTTGAGGCCGAAAGCGCTGTTCAATGTTGCTAACCGCGGAGGATGAGGCAGGCGATGGGTGTGCCCATCCTGTTCATACCGGGAAATGCGGGTTCATCCCACCAAGTACGCTCGATAGCGTCGTCTGCCGCGAGACAGTACTTCTCTTCACCGTTCGTCGTGTCCGACGAATTCAAAGGACGGGGGGCAAAGCCAACCGACTTTTATGCAGGTGAGTTTCACTTGTTCTTGTGTTGACACAGCTAACAAGTGACACACTGCAGTGGAGTTCAACGAGGATCTCTCCGCATTCCATGGTCCTACGCTCGACTCTGAGATAGCCTATGCGTCTGCGGCGGTGAACTTTATTCTCTCCCGGTACCCGCCCGATACCCGTGTCATCGTCATGGGACATTCTATGGGAGGTGTCGTAGGCGCCGCACTTCTCCCCTCTGAAAACATTACGGCTCTGATCACCATGTCTACCCCGCATACACTTCCCCCAGCGCGTTTCGACGTCCGAATCGAGGAAATATATGACCGGAATCAAAAAGTATTACAGGCAGCCGAGACGCCAATCGTGTCCATTTGTGGGGGCGCGACGGACATGATGATTCCTTCCGAGTCTTGCATTCTGCCGGGCGGAACCTCGGTCTATCGACGAACGGTATTCACGTCTGCGCTTGAGGGTGCGTGGACGGGGGTTGGACATCGTGAGATGGTCTGGTGTCACCAGGTACGGTGGCGCATTGCTAGGGCAGCGCTGGAGCTTGGTAACGCGCCGACTGCTAAAGAACGCACGCGCGCAGTGAACCGGTGGCTGAGAGACGGGAGTTTTTTGCCGCCGCTAGATGACGGTTCCTCGCGGGAGATGATACTGGAAGAGGGTGAATATAAGTTGCTCTCTGGCGGGACACGACTCGCTCTGAATCGGCCTCTCGGGAGGCAAACATACCTCTTGCCCATCCCGAGCACCGAGGATGGGGTGTTTATCTTGTACGTCTCTCAAGGTAGCATCCTCGGCGTCTCGCCACATCACGCTTCCGACTTGGAGGTGTCTGTCCATCGTTGTGTGGAGCATTCCACGGATGCAGCAGCTGTCGTGTGCGATACCCTTGCACCAGCCATGCTCAAACTCCTTCCAGCTCCGACTCCTGGAAAGCCTTTCCCGGTACCAGGGGATGGGACGGACGAGAGCGAGGGCATATTATTTTTCGAGGCCGAAATTCCACGAGGGATAGAAGGCTGGATAGGTGTCACTATCAACGCCGGTGATGACGGTCTTGGTTGGGTGGCGGGAGGGTTCGATCGAGAACGCAATTTCAAGAGTGATGTTGGCCTCTGGGGTAAGTGGTAGATATTTTTGTTTCTCAGACCGATGTTACGAGATTGACATGTCATTCAGACTTATTTTTTAGTGCCGTGAAGATTCCAGTACCTCGTCCTGACGATGGAGGGTGGAAGGCAGACATCAGTCTTCCACGTCTCCCGGCTACTGCGTTGTTGGTGTATAGACTGGTCCCAAAAATGATGGGGTATCCGTCTTGTACAGGTAAGTGCAACAAGGGCAAGTCATCAACTCGTACGCTGATATGTTGGTTCAAGCACCATTTTTTTCTCCGCTGCTGGTGCACACTTCACAAAGTGCTTCTGAAACCCACTACCATCGTCTTGCCTCCGATCAGGCCGTCTTTCTCCATACTCATGCCTCTAGTTCTTATGTCCCTCCACTGGGCCCCAGTCTGTCTTACGGTCTGAATCTGATGATGCATATACCTGGGCCTAGCTGTGAAGACGTCGATCATGTGCATATTTTGGTGGACTGGTGGGCTTCGGTGGGCAGGCTAGTCACACGGTATGCCACCGCGTTACTGAGCTGGAGCATTGGAATTGTTTCGCTCTTACTATTCGATTTCTGGAGCCTGGAAGGACAGCAACTAAGTGTGGATGTATCGTTGGGCGTGTTCGTAAGACGCCGGATACTGCCGCTGATGGCAATCTTGGGGGCGTTTTCCTTGCTCCCGTTGGGTGGGGATTACTGTCTTGGCGTTGGGGAAGAGATAGGGTTGCTTCGAGCGTTGTTGGCAGTCACTCTTGTCGGTGTAGCGACTGGAATGGTGTGCGTCAGTTGGTGGATATTGATAGTTCTTATGTGGCCGCTCAAATTCGTCAGGAGAGGATTTATTCAACGGTATGGAATACCAAGTGCTGTCTTCCTTCCGCTGACAGTTTTTTTTAGATTGGAAAGCAGAAAACCGGAAGACATCGGTATGCAGCGGAGCCGGATCATCTCGATGGCCCTTGTGCTAGCCCTGATATTCCTATTGGTGCCTTGGCAAGTGGCGTTCCTCGGATGCTGGGTTACTCAGGTCCTCAATTGCAATGGGACCTCTCGGCCCAAGCAGTACCCGGGTTCCGCGCCGACGTTGGCAAGTACCCCTACGAGTGCCATGTCGGATGAACAGGCGCGTGACGAGGGCCAAGCGCCGAAGCTTATGTTTGCGAATGCGCACAACCAAAATACACACATGTTATTGCTTATGACGTGGCTCCTACCGTTGGCTGCACCCGTGTTGGTGGTATGGGTGCGGACGCTCCAGACGGCGGGGTACACGACGCCGTTCAACGGCGATCACAACGTGTTCAAGGTCGCGCCGGTACTGTTACTCGCGGAACTGCTGGGACGAGGAGGACCATTGCGTTACGGACACCTTGTACGGTGGGGGTGGCTCGTCGTGGGTATGGTTGCGTTCATAATTGGGGGACGGAGGGCGTATGTGGTGTACGACGTGACTTGTGTTCAGATGGTGGTTTTGGTAGTTTCCCAGATAACCTTTTTTGGATGAATACATGTTTTGCACTTGACCGAAGAATGAGTGAATCTCCGTTCGACGACATTCGAGGCATTTCGATCTCTCCCAGTTCGACCAGCTCAGTTCTCCGTATTCGCACCTCTCCGACCCTCACTCGCTCCTTCGACCCCGCCGACCCCGATGCCTGCGAACGACAGCGCACCATGGATGTCGACATGGCTCTGCACCTCTCCCGCGCCCGGAGAGAACCCGTCGTGCTCCCCACTTCTCCTTTCGATGGCCCCAGACCAGAGACAGCACCTCCGTTCGACCCCTTCTCTGCCGTCGAACTCGAGTTGGCCCGCGGAGAGGAGCCAGGCACGTTCGACCACGGCGGTCCACCCGTCACTCTCTCGGGCTCTCCTATCCGTCTCGGGCGCGGGTTAAACGACACCCGGGATCCCATGGAGGCCCAGTATGCCCAACCAAACCCTCAAGGCCCCTCGTCGTCCATGCCGCACCCGCCGAGATACCAGCTTGGCTTTCCGCGGTCTGTCTTCGACTTCGCGCTCCTCGAGGACTTTGCTGCACGGGAGAAGGAGACTCTGGGTATCGCACCAGGATCACCCACGATCAGAGTCCCACATTCTGTGAAGGAGCATGGAAATAACGATGCGCGGAAGTCGTCGTCGCCTTCGCTACCCGGCGGGGTCGCATTCAATCTCCCGGAGGGGACGACCGCTATTCCTCGGCGCTCGGGAGGTGCTCGTCAACGTAAGCTCAGCGAGAGTGCACCCGTTCCTCGGACACACCCTAGAATCGGAAGAGGAAAATTGGCGCTCTTCGAGCGTCAGACGGACCAGCCCTTTCCAGGTTTCCAAACGAGACCGATAGAATCAGGTCAGCTCAGCGTGATACCCTCATCCGAGGACGTCTCTGCCATGCCTCATGCACACGCTTCATCTCCACCGGCAGACGTGGGAGGTTTCGTGTCCTCCGGCCATAATAGACCGTACAGATTCTCGTTCTATTGTAATGCGTTGTCAGCCACCATTCATGCTCGGAGCCTGTGCGAGCTGCCGGCCGAAGGCCAAACGTTTTGGGACTTGTTCAGTGGTACGCCGTCTCCTGCTCCCAGTCAGGAGGACGTCACGAGGGGAGCGGAACACCCCGCGGTCATCGCACCAATACCTGTGCAGGCCTCTCGGTCTAGCCTCTTCACTCCCACCTGGCAACGAACGCCAGCAAGCACCGAAGGGTTCCAAGCCAGTCAAAATGGCTTCTTCAGTCGACCCACGGAGAAGGCTGATCCTGGTTCTGGACAGGGAGCAAGCGTTGATGCTGAGGCAAATACGTGGTGGCTTGATGTGCAAAGCCCGACTGACGAAGAAATGAAGGTGCTCAGCAAGGTAATCGCATTCCCTATTTTTTCGTGGTGAATGCGCAATGCTCACGCGCAGTTTTCAAAGGTGTTCTCAATCCACCCCCTCACTACGGAAGACATCCAGATGGAAGAAGCCCGCGAGAAGATTGAACTCTTCCGGAATTACTACCTCGTTTGCTTCAGGAGCTTCGATCAAGATCCATATAGCCCTACTCACCTCGAGCCCTTGAACATGTACATCATCGTCTTCCGCGAGGGCATCTTATCTGTGAGTTGCCCTCTCGGCCGGTTGTTTTGGTCTTACATTTTGGTGACATGAATTAGTTCCACTTCCGACCAACACCACATCCGCAAAACGTTCGCCGTCGGATCAAACAACTCAAAGACTATATCAATGTCACGTCGGACTGGATTTCATATGCCCTGATCGACGACATAACTGACGCCTTTGGACCGCTCATCCAATCTATCGAGTATGAAGTCGACTCCATCGATGAGCTGGTGCTCATCCTCAAAGAGACCGAGCAAAGCGACATGTTACGGCGGATCGGGACTTGTCGAAAGAAAGTCATGGGATTGTTGAGATTGGTGGGCAACAAGGCAGACGTCGTTAAGGGCTTGGCAAAACGATGTAATGAGAACTGGAGGGTCGCGCCTACGTCGGACATCGTACGTCATTGGTTGCTACCGTCAATTCTCGGTTTGCGGTGTTGACCTTAGCGTTGCAGGGTCTCTACCTTTCGGACATCCAGGTACGAGCGTTTCAATTGAAGATGACGAAAACGATTTATTTCGACCACTAGCTAACGCGACAATTTGACAGGACCATTTGATTACTATGACACAAAATCTAAATCACTATGAGAAAATTCTTTCTCGCTCCCACTCTAACTATCTTGCCCAAATCTCGATCGAGATGACGGATGCGAACAATCAGATCAATGAAGTGCTCTCGAAACTGACGGCCCTGGGTACGGTACTGATACCCATGAACTTGATTACAGGTGACGTCTTTTTTTTTTCTTTCGTCATTTGCGGTCGGTGCCGCGTCAAGGGTGAACAGGATCTGACGAATTGCGCGTGCCGCTAACAGGTCTATGGGGAATGAACGTCCGCGTGCCAGGACAGGACATCGAAGTACGTCGTCTTTCTCTTGATTTGACCCGTCGCCAGCCTACCTGTTTCGGGGTGTTGGTAGTGTGGAAAAACAATATGTATAATCGTTGACATGGAACGTTATTCAGGAAGGATATGTCTGGTTCATGTCTATCGTCGCTCTACTCTGCGCGTTTGCGCTTGCGGGGGGATACACCGCATATCGGTTTATGGTGCGACGGTGAGAGGGCGAGGGAGAGAGAAGGCAGGGCGACCATGATATCGGTCATAGAGGGAAATGAAACGGCTAGGTGGCTTTTCTTTGTAATTTCGGTTCCTTGCTTTGATTTCCTCTTTCTTTTTTTTTCCCTCGGCGAACGACTATTCGTGCCACACTACTAACTTCCATTCTTCCCATCGCATTCTTCGATCTTTTCTTTGTTCCGGCCTTGCTCCATTAGATCCACTTACTGGCATATCTTTGTTCCTTTCGGTTTCCATTCCCCCCCTCCCCTCCCCCTCGCCGCAGCCTGCTTGCCCTTTTTACTCCCTTACATAAGGTATTAGTTGCTCGGGTTCGTCCGGTACTCCGTCTCCGTCATGGTCACATTCGCAACGACTATTTTCAACGTTACGTAAATTTACATACAACATTGCCGGCTTCTCTCAACATTACATTACATACATACTTGGGAAGCTCGGAGGTGAATACATACTACTGGAACACCCTCCCTGCGGCACCCTTGGCATGATCCGGTGAGTCACGCCAATTTCACCTCTCCAACTCCACGGCACGGCATGCACGTTGGGCGTTCATAAGATATTGGTACACAAGGGAACCAGGGCTACATGGTGGTGAGAACGGAAAATGAAAAAAGCGCGGAGACGACAGAACGGCGAGCGATCGACCAACGACGCCACCGCCGACGCCACGGCGACGAATGCTTAAAAACTACAATTTAATTGAAAAATCGTATGTAGTAATTCTTGCGACTCAGAGCGGTGGGACCTGTGCATACACTATAAAAAAGCTGCTTTAATAACAGAGAGGAGGAAGAGAGCCTGAGAGAGGGAAGGGAAGAGAGAAAAAAAACGGAACGAAACCGACGAAAACGTAACCCTAGAATACTAAGAAAAAAAAAGATATCTCCGCGCTCGACCTCCCTCGAACGCCGAACTCTACTTCTTGGGCAGGACGAGCTTGATGGAGCGCATCGGCGGGGTATTCGAATGCCTTGATGCCGACCCTGATGATAGCGGTGGGGGTGGCTGGATCGGTGGCGCAGCACTACCAAACGACACCGAAGACGACAATCGCGGTGAAGGCTCGGTGTCGATGGGTGAAACGATCATAGCAAGGGAAGGCGAGAGCGTCTGCTGCATCGCACGTGCGGGCACAGATGCCGGTGGCAGAACGGGCGTTTGCGGATGGCGTCGCGCTTGCTTTGGCGATCGCGAACCTGATCCAGATCCGGAACCAGAACCTAAGGTGCCAGGACCGGAACTAGATCCAGAGTGGCTCTGCGGAATGTCGGGCGGTGCAGGGGAGTCATCAACAAATTTACGCTTCTTCCCGCCGTGAGGGGACATGGGGAGTGACTGTGAGGGGAGCGGTGGCTCTGGCGCTTCTGACCGACGAGGAGCTATAGTGGCAGGGGTGATATTGTGCCATTGGCTCGACCACGGCGGCGGCGGCGGCACATGGTGGCCATTGGACGACGGCTGCCGCGAGAGTTCATATACGGGAGTGGGTGGTGTCGGTAGTGGCAACGGCATATGGTGTAAATTATTGTGACGGGAGTGAGTCGGTGAAGATGGCCCAGGGTCTACAGACCGAGACATGGATGTCGCAGCGAGGCTGCGTTGAGAGGATGTGCCGTTAGTGCCCTCAGGTTGGCCCGGAGTGAATCGTATAAGTTCGACAAACAACGTTTGAGTGTACGGCGGAAGCATCTTCGTATACACGACATCTTTGCTGAAGCTATCCAACATGGCACTCGTGTTCACATAGGTATCTTGTTCCTGGTTATCTGTAGAATGGGATGAGTTTTTCTGTCCTAAAAAAATAGGACGGCAGAATAAAAAAAATCAAACGCACCGACGTGTTTTACCCGCACCTCCGAATAAATATACGGCCGGTTCTTTCGCAAACAACACAGTGGACACATGAACCGGCTTTGATGCTGTCCAATGGCCGCGTCGACAGGGAAGAATACACATCCGGCGTGATACCGCCTGTTACACAGCTCACACTCCACCGTCGGATAGTTGAGCAGGTAGGGTGTGCGGCCCCTACATATACACCTCGTACCGTCAAGCCAATCGGTGTCAATGTCCTGTCCGAAAGTGAACCGCGGCCGTCTTCGCTTCCGAACACGAACCGGCGTCGGCTGACCCGCAAGTATGCGGTGCAAACCGGCGAGGTCGAGACCAAACGACACCTCTCGCGAGGGAGACACCGCAAACTGGATCTTGTACAGCTTTCGCATGTAATGGCGTACCTGTGGGATATATTCCAGGCGTTGATTTCCAGGCTGAGAAGCGAACGTCAAAAAGTGTCCGATCACAGATGACAGGCGATCGACACGGTGCACGATGATCTCCAATTGCTTCCACGCATCCGAATAATTCTTGCTGATGTCAGGGGCGGAGAGAAGGATTTGGGGTAGAAAGCAAAAGTGCCAGCTGCGTTCCTTGTGAATGGCACCGTTCCAGTGGTGATGATCACAGAATGGACAGGACCCGCCATTGGCAGCACAGACACCATGGAATCGTGCAAAGCAGTGGTCGCATTGGACTGCATCAGATTGCGCACCGGGAAGCGGTGGTCGAACGGGTGCCGTGCAGATGCACGTGAAATATTCATCGTTCGGGGGAAGGTCGTCTTCGGGCCTTGTGGATTCAACAACGTCCTCGAGGATACCCTGGCCGTGAGCACAGCCATGCTGCGGACAATACCATGGCAAGTCCTCCAGCCACTTCTGGTGCAAGGCGAGTTGTGCGTCCAGTTTCTCGAAGATGGGCAGCGAGAACATAGAGAGGTGCTCCCGGGCATAGGTCTCCCACTTCTTCATCATGTCAAAAATGTCTGTGTCGTCCCGGTGCTGATAGCGGTCCCGCAAAATCGCCTCACAGCGATTCTCGAGATCGAGCGCAAACTCGGCCGTCTGCTTGAGATCTAGAACGGCAGGGATACTGAAATCCTTCTCCGCGCGAGCTACGAACCTCATGACCTCTGATACGTTTGGCTTGGGCCCTTGACCATCGGTCGACAACCACGCCTTTGCCGACTTTTCAAAATCCTTGGCCTTGTTCCGCGCTGACAATAACCGATCATATGTCGCGACATCGATGGGGACGGTGGGATCCATCTCGAAAAATTCGTCCAGCTCCTCGATCGTTTTGTACGGCTGATCGAGGAGGTGGCGCGCTCTCTCCCCCCATTGATCACCGGCGCGTTGTCTTGCATGCAACACCGAGACGAACTTATGGTCTTCACCCAGACCGCAGGAGCGAGCACGCGCGAGGAGGCCGCGGACGTCTTCCAGCGACATGTTACTATCGTCCGCCTTATCTTCGAGCTCCTTCAGAAGTTGTTCACGAGACACGATCTTCTCGACTTCGAGAATTTCTTCGAGATAGACATTCACCGAGGAAGCCTCCATAAGTAGTCGCTCACATTCGTTGATGAACGTGTCTCGGCTGCCATGCGAACCCCCGTCCTTGAGTAATGTCGTGGCCTTACGCTGGATTCCTTCCGACTTTTCGGCCAACCCACGCAACAGACCAATCTCTGGGGCGTCAAAACCGAGCATCTGCACCTCCTTGAGCAAAGCATACAAATCCTCCAGACTTCTATCCGGCCTGTCGCCAGGGTCCCGATCGTCGAATGCGGGGCTGTTGACCTCATGGAGCGGAGGTCGTCCACGTGACCGGCGAGAACGTTTGCGGCTCTGCTTGCGAATGATAAAAGTGTTGGCAGCGTCGAGCCACTCGTTGGCACGGTTGACGCATTTTCTGAGCGAATTTAACTCGGGTAGGTAGTGGTTTATCCGTTCACCTTCAGCGAGAATTGCACGGAGAGAACGGAGCGACGGTGCATCGCTCTCCGTTAGGACTTTCTGGAGCTTAGCTTTCCACATTGTTGGAATAGCTGCGCGATCAGCCACCTTGGTAAGGCCTTCTTGCAGTTCCATATCCGAGAACCGCAGTCTCAACACGTGCTGATTAATTGGATGATCGCACAGGTGCTTCGCATGCTCAATGCAAACGACATCGCTCTTGCAGTGGCAAGTGACTTGCGAGAGATAGCAGAAAGCCTTGCAGTAGACGCACTGGTAGTGGTCTTCAGGCAGATCTTCTTCTTCGAGTCGCTCCACCATGCCGAGGGTCCGAGCGATCTGGCGGGATCCCAGTTCGCGATCGGTCATCTCCCTCAGGCTCGGCTCCAACCTAAAACCGGTCATATTTAGCGGGGAATAATAGCACACACCTGCACATGTCATGACTCACCACAACGCCGTCTTAATGGACGTCGATTGTTGCGTGATGGTGACCAAAAGCTCGTCGTGAGAGAATACAGGTAATTTTCTGTGCTCTCTGTAACGCTGTACACAGTCGCGGCCGTAAGGCAGCCAATCTGGGAGAGCGAAATTGACGGCCTCGTTGAAATTAAACTAGAGCCGTACAAAATCAACACTGCATGATCGATCGATCTATCGCGTGTAAAACGTACCCCATGATTAAAACCAGCGTGGTATGCCTTCGGAAGGGTAATGACAAATTCCCCTGCACGTTGGTTGCATGCGTACACACGGACCCCAGCATCGGTGAGACGTTTCGGGTTCATCAATGTTACCAGCTGAAAAAGGAGATCGGGCTGTGCTTCGAATAGATCCGGCGCCTCGCTCTTGATCGCGGCTTCAAATTTGTCTGCATCTTCTCCTGGAATACCGTACCAAGTCTTGGTCTCCCCCCAGTGCTCTATATGAATATGGACAATCATGTCACCACTGAAATGAAACGAAGGCGCGATACCCACGGAAGTTGATGCTGTACGTATAATGATCCTATGCAAGGCATCACAACTGCGGCCTTCATAACAGGAGGCGGTGAAAACTTACCTCGTTGTGCCAGCAGAAAGTGGAAAACACCATTCCTACATAGGTCCATGGTACGGTCATACCCGAGATGTCTGATTTGATGAATCGCAGGAGGGAATCTGCCAAAATGGGCATATTGTTCAGATTCCAAGAATCCTTGGAAGCGGGATCCAGGGGGTACGTCTCCATGGTTGGCATGGCACTGTCGTAACGCAGCAAGAAAGTTCAACGGTGGAAAATCATGAAAAAGGTCGCCTACGACATACCTGCCATGGGTGGTTGAATGAACGTCGGCTCCGTACTCAATCTCGACGGTGTCACTTGAAGACTGAACAAGTCTCCAAAACTCGTTCTCTACATCGTTCTCTGTAACCACGACGTTACTGACATAGTTAGCGGTAGGATCGTTGAGATCCGGTGGTGATTTGTGGACTGGAGGATGAGACGTCCACCACCTGCGGCGAAACTCGAGGTCTCGGGCTTGGAAGCTAGAAAGACTATGTTCCTCTCCCTCGTCAAAACCAAAGTCACCACCTGTTTCAAACAAACACGTGTGGCAGAACCATTGGTCCTTTGGAATCGAGGTCAATGGAGGATCCAAACAGAACATGTGGAACCCTTTGAAGAGTGAGACATGACCGGGAGACGTAACAATAGAGATTCGCCGCACCGCAGTCACAACCGTCACAAAGCAGCATTTCTTCTTCGTGATTTTTTTTCTGGCAAACTTCACAAGACTGCTATCTTAGAGTCAGAAAGGGAGTCAACTCATGCCACCTGGACATCTACCTCCTGAATCATTTTCGTGTCCTCGTCGGGCTGTGACGTCGGCGATGCCGGGGACAACCGGGTAGCAACATTGCGACGCTTCCGGGTGGCTACCCGAAACTAACTTGGTGAGGTGTACGGCATAGCGGAACAAAGACGTACGAGAACTTTGGTCATGGGTGGTTGACTTTGTGTTCCGTCGATAACTCGTACCTTGTGTGCGGGAGCCGTTTCGCTCTTTGTAATCGCCATCATCTGGAATGTCAGACAAAGTACTGGAAGAGGAAGTCAAAGGACTGGAAGGGGGGGATGTAGTATCGCGGGTGTGCCCATTACGGACGCGCGTAGTTTGAATGTTGGTGTGGGTTTTGAGGTGAGGATCGCGGGCAGCACTTGGTGAAGTGGATAACGTGGGTGAATTGCGTACACGATCGCAAAAATGCTCATATGGCAAAATGATTCGTGTGTATGAATTCTTGATCTGGGTGGACAAACCAGGTATGCCCCTGTAACCTAAGAGGGCCCCAAGGTCACCCCATTTCCGGTTCTTTGTGACCTATCCGATAGCGTGGGTTAGCGGTGGGAAAAAATGTGGCGCGGTATAAATCATACTGCGTCATAGCCACCAAGTTTATGGACTTCTTTGCGGAGAAGCCAGAGGTCAAGGGACTTGTGGTTGATCGTGGGCACGGAGACACGTGGATTGCCTTGCTGCTTGTGGAAGCGGTAAAGCTGCTCCAGGAAATTAACCTTTGCACGAGATGAAGCCTCGATGGAGTTGAGGCACTGCAATCGAGTCTTGAAGCGAAACGTCTGGCGGAAATGAAGGGAAGAGAAAAAATCAGACGGCGAGAAAAAATCAGAAAAATACGGGTGAGCGAGACCAACCTCTGTATCGGTGACAAAAGGCATTTTCCAACCGACTGGAGGGACTACTTTGCAGATTCCATAGCTGAGGGCCCTGTCTGTGATCGAGCGAATGTAGGCCATAGGGTCCTTGAATTCCTCCGAGGTCGGGTAAAAAATGGGACAATCTTCCAGGCCGAAGGGACGGGGAAATGTTCTTGGTTGGAGGACTCTGGGACTCAAGGTCTTGACGGAGGAGAGGTCGAGAGCGGGAGAAACTGGAATTGGGGCAGGATCACCAGAAAAATCGTCTGATATGTCCTGCGATGCCACATCGTCGTTATCGTTTGAGGAGGCATGGTAGTGGAGAGCAGCAAGCGCATGTGTCTTTGATTTGCGAGGAGCGCGCTTGGAGAAGGGGACGGAATTGTCAGATATGCGGGAGAGAGAGGCGGAAGAAGGATCGTCCCGGGAGACGATTGGGATTGCGCCTTCTACTGGGATTGAAAGACAAGAGGTGAAGGTACTTGGCTGCTTATTCTGAAATTCCGTTGGCAAGGCGTCAGAGGAGCTGGAAGCGCCATGTGCCGGGGTGCGGGGAGAGCGGCCTCTACGTGCGGGTGTGCCGCGAGGATGTGGGGATATGTCCATGAGAGGGATGGTCGACGGAGAGAAGGAAGTTGTAATTGACGAGCCTTCAGTCGGTCCCTTTGGGAGGATGTGTGGGAGCGGGCATTGAATTTGGGCACCTAGTTATCGTGTCGCACCCTTGCAATTCACCGTGAGAAACCTTTTTTAGTTCGCGGATTCGAATGTGTCAAAGCTTCCGCGTCTTGCCAGCGCCGTTCGATGGACGAACACCAAGCTGTGTTGGCAAGCTGCGTATCAAAGCACCGCACGACTTGTACCGACAACAAAGCGACCACTGCGTCGAGACCGACTGCGCGCGAAATCGGTCCACAATGCTGTACCGGCATCAGTCCCAAACGTTGTAAATGCACGCACACCACAATTTAAAATCCAAGGGTGCAACTTTTACGTGTCATCGCGATAGAGGAATCGGCTATCCAGTACAGGAATAAAAAAGTAAATATAATAAAATTGAAGCCCCCGGTGGGACTCGAACCCACAACCTCCAGATTATCTAGTTAGAAGTCTGACGTCATAGCCATTAGACAACGAGGGCTCTTCGTTTCCTCACTCAACGTATTGACGATTCCACCAACAGGAACTTGACCGCGACTTCAATCGGCGCGATCTCCAGCCCAGCACCCTGGCCAGACAGTGGTAACGTGCACTAACGAATTGCTGAACTAACCGTTACTACAACGTCATCGTTTGTTACCATTTAGAATTCATAATTTTACGTCGCGTCGCTGCCAGCACAGCGAGGGTCGACGTCCATAGTCAACTAAACCATTAACAACAGCACGATATGGTCCTGCAAACACGTTCCATCCCCATATACCTTCAACGGAACGTTTCATGGTCCCAGCTACCCTCAAGAGCCCAAACATCTCCGACCGGGAAACCCTCACCCACCTCCTAGGATCATCAGACAGGTGCTAGGGGGATATCCCGTGACGAATCCCAGACTCACTAGGCCTTGGGGGATTTTTGATTCCATCGACCCACTTGGCACGATCGCCCCACAGCACAGTACTTATCAGCACGGGCAATAACCAACAGACGTAATCCCGTACCCTGCCCAATATCCATATTCACACACCCCGTGCCCCCGATCGCCATCAATCCGTCTGCCACCACCATCCATGAGTCATTGAAACAAAGTGAAGGATAGGAGCCATGCGCATGCAACGCTCTTTTTCCTCTAGAGCGGCCTATAAGAAAGGCGACCCCCTCCCTCCTTTCAGCCGCTCATCCACACATCCACGCACACGCCCCCACGCCCACTCCCGCTCGCAGTTTCATTTGCGCACCGTCTAGCCCCATTTCATCCCCCCCAAATTTATTTTCGACCGCTCCCGCTCTAGCAGCATTAGTCCCCCTTCCATTTATCTCCTTCACTTCTTCCTCCGGAAAGGCAACCGAGTATGGGAATGAGAATGAGGTCAGGCTTCCATCGTGTACGTATTATACCCATCCCCCCCGTTTCGTCCCGTTTCCTATTTATTCCATTTTTATCCTTCATTCAAACCACACCGTCGCGCCTGATGTTGATGTCTTTATTCCACCCGCTTTCGTCCCCGACAGGTCCCATCCACGCGTCTGCGCACATATGCGTACAGATTCGAGGTCGACTCTGACCTCTCCTCGTCATCGTCGGACACGTTCTCCGACGACCCACCCGACAAGTGGTGGAATCGGTGCTGCTTTTGCGTCTGGTTCAAGGGTCGGTAACTCGCGCAGACCGCACGAGATGCAATGTACTTTTTTTGAATACTGGCTAGTTGGGTATATATAGCTAAGATAGAGCATCTCTTAGATTTATAATTTTTATTCTTCCGAAATTGTACTTGTCTTTCGCCTTGGAAACCAAAAAATACAATACTACAGCAGGCGTGCAATGGTGGCGTGCACACGCACGTCCCATGGGCATGCATGAAGAAAAGATGGTTCAAATTAGTAGTAGGATAGCGAGTTGCGTTGTGATACATTTTGCTGTGCAAGTGGATACAATAGTTATGTGGAAACGAACCAAGTAGAGGAACGAAACGAGAGAAAGTCAGCCGACGAAAAGACAAAGAAAACGAAGGGATCACAGCCTTGGCATACCGTCCTGCCAACGCACCTCTCCATAAATATTGTTCCATCGGGTCGCTGGGTATCTGGGGGAAAAATCCGGGTGGAGTTGAGGAAGAATTGAGAGAGTGGATGGCATGGGCACGCAAGGAAGAAAATGCCAGAGGAAGCAAAAACAAAAGACCATCCTCTTTGCGTTGGGGAAGAAGCCTAATCCGGTCTGCCACCGATGACTAATAGCTGTACCCAGGCACCAAGCGACCTATCGCTGGTTCCCAGAAGCTACAAAAAAGGGCTTCTTTCCCGTCCCACTCGGCGCTCGCACGTCGAGGGAGATGGCAAAAGGAAATAAGGTAAGCTGGGTAGCGCCGATCATCATCCAAAATCATTTCTTGAGGGAGCGCAACTGTGCCCTTAGGTTGGCGTTCTCGGTCTGCATCGAATTGAGTTCGTCCAACAGTGCGATCCGCTGGGTCTGCTCAGACGTTCGCATCGCCTCGACCTCCTCACGGGCCTCATGAAGTGCCTTTTCGCACTCGTCCAACTGACCCTCGAGTTGCTTGCGGACCATTTCAGGAGCAGACGCCACCTCCTGCGCGAGTGCGAGTGTCTTGGCGCTGAGAGTGTTGTTGACCTCCGTTAGTTGTCTGCACATATCTGCTTGCTCGGTAGCGTGCATCTCGATGTCTCTCTTCCCCGCTACCGTGCGATCGACAACGGCCTGTATGTCCTGTATCTCGTTCATTCTGGAAGAGAACCAAATAAAAACCGAAACCGAAACATAATTATTTTTGTTTACCAAAAAAATAGGGGAAGACAACGCACAAAGCCGCTTGCTTCTTTTGCAATGTCAAGTTTTCATCTTCGAGAGTGGCAACCTGATTTTGATAAGTCTCCAGAGCACTGCCACTGTCTTCTGCGAGCTTTCTCGCGCGCTCCGCGTTCTTCTTGAGCAGATCATGCGCTTGCGCAGATCGAATTAACCGTTCGATCAGTGCGCGGTCGTCGATGACCAACGCTTGAACCCGTGCGACGAACGCTTCAAGTGAGAACGTACCACCGACCGCTGACCGGGGTGATTTTGTGTCATACAACTCCTTGAGTGCGCGAATATCCATGTCCGACAATGAGGGAAGACCCGATTTGGAATGAACACCACCAGGGCTAGACACTGTGGAGGCCATCCGAAGGTGGCGCGGCGTCTGGAGCTTTGCCGAACGCAGTTCAGGGGCGGGCAGAACAGCCCATACGGGTTGTAAGAGGGCAACGACGTCGGCAACTTCCCCTTTATATTCGATCGGTGGACCGGTGTGGACCGATGGCGCAGTCAATCCCTGAAAATATATCTCAGTGTGGTTTGATTGTGAGTAGATCAGAGGCAGCCACCTTCATGCGGCTGTCGAGGGCGAGGGCTTCCTGTTGTGCGTCGTATTGTTCTCGCCTTGATGCCTCGAGTTCTGCCTGGAGCTGCTGCCGGGAATCACCGTGATCTTTGACGATCGCAGAAAGGCTCTCGATGTGGGTTCCGACTGACGCAAGCAGACCCTGCACCGATATATCCCTAGACGTGTGATCGACATGGTGGAGCTGCATCAGTGTGTGAAGAGCGTCGATTAGGCCTTCTAATTCAGCTCGCGCCTCACCACCTCCCGCTAGCCGATCCAACTCATCCTTCATCATGCCTTTTTCCGCCTGCCAATGTGCACGTGCCTGTTCGTACTCCACTTGGAGGGCCGAAAGTGCATCACTTTTTTTCTGCACATCTGTATCTGCTTTGTCCTGAATGGAAGCCAGCAACCTCTCCATTTCCGCGGCCTCACCGCTCTTCTCTTCCAACACCTCCAGACGTCTTTCCAGCCTCTCCACTTCTCGCTCCCGCGCCGCCAACTTCTGTCTGTCCTCTTCCCACTGGACACGTTCTTTGGTCATCTCGTCGCAACGTGTCTGGATCTCTTCAAACCGCGGTAATTCGCGCTCTAGAGCAGCGATTGTCTCCTCGGCGTTCTGGAGCTCCATGCTCATTGCTGTCTCCATCTGTTCTTTCTCCAAACGAAGATGGGACACCTCGCGTGCCATTTCTGCGTTCTTCCTATTCGCCGCGTTGAGAGAGTCGGTGGCAGCACGCAAATTTGCTTCAAGTGTAGCAACATCTGAGGGTGCTTTGGGTATTTGTGCGTCTGCATGACCAGCGAACAAATGGGCACCGTCAAATTTTGATGGGGTGGGCAAAGTACTGTTGACTGAGCTCATAGTCGATGTTCGACTTGGCAAGATAGTTGTCGAAACATCATTTAAAGATGGAAGGATCTTCTTTTCCATCTTGTGCACAGAGTATCCGAGCACGCCGGCACGGTGTTCGAGCAGCCTTCGCAACACGTCGCTCGTCCGCTCTGACACGCGCCATAGTTCTTTTTGGGCCGTCGTGACCTTGCGCTCGGCTGTTTCGAGTTGTTCCTCTGTTTGTTTCGACATTTTCTTGTGCACAGCATTTACCCTAGAGAGCGACAAAGCGGCGTCACGGATCTTCGTCTCGAGCTCCAACTTTTTCTGCATGGCGGTTCGTCGAATCTGGAGAATGTGATACTCCTTGACACGCGAGGGAGGCATCAGTGCCAAGCAGGAACTTGTTTGATCGTACCCACCTTTTTTAGCTCCTCTACTTCTTCGGCACTGAGTATTTCGCATTCACGACTGTCAACGACCGCTTCGCTGGTGAGCAAGCTCATGAGAAGCTCGTCGCGGATGTTGATCAGTCCAGAGGTTCGTTTCCACATCACAGTACCGTCCGAGGCCGTAGGCTCCGCCAAACTGGGGGGCGGGATACGAGTCGGTGGGGATGTTGGGTGATCAAGGCTGCCACCGTTCAGACCGGGTCTAGCACTGGAAGGTGAGGAGGTGACATTGGTAGACGCGACACTGCCCGTGGGCGAGCGTGCGGAAGCAGACGTCGAGGCAGACAGAGTAGAAACACTTCCAGGGCCTCTCTCGCTCGTTGGAGACCCTAGTTTGGACCGGTCCTTGCGTATGACGAGGCCTGGCGTGGCAGCAGGGGATCTGACATCGGAGGGGGACGTCGGTAAGGAGTCCTGGGATGGTCTGGATGGCTTTGGAGGTGGTTTTGGCGGTGTGATAGGCGCTGGTTGAGACGGGGGCGACGGTGGTGGTGGTTGTGGGCTGGACGCGCCTCCGCCGAGAAATCTACGGACACCGTTCATGACGTCGACAGCTGGAGTGACATGAAAAAAAGTTGTAGTCGTTGTCAAGTAACGACAGTTATTAGTGGAAGTACTAAATGTTTCGAAGTTCGGGATCCGGTGCGTCGGTACATAGTCCAAGTCCCGACTTACTTACTTACGTCCTTTCAAGCTACACGATGCCGACGTACTCCCGCTGACCGAGGAACAATGTCTTTCACCTTCCAATGGCCCCGCTTTTCCGACCAGTTCCACGCCGATGCGATCCAGATGCTCAACAACGCGCTCAACAAGGGAAATAAGCCTCCAGTCATTGCGGACAAGATCGAGGTCGTTGAGCTCGAGATGGGCACCCAGGTGTGTCTCTGCCTCCGTGCTTCGTCAGTGCCCTCATCACTATCTTCGTCTCAGCCCCCCGAACTAGAAATTCGGGACATTGGTGATCTCACCGTGGACCAATTCCGTGGAATATTTCGTCTCACTTACGCGGGTGACGCTCACCTCGTCCTCAAAACCAAAGTACAGGTACGGCTCATTTCTTGCCTGTGTATACTTCGGGATCCTTGACGACCACTCGCGCACAAAGGCGAACCCCCTCAACCATAAGCAGCCCGATATACACCTGATGACCGGCTCAGGAGGAATGCTCGCAGCAAAAGAACCCCTCGTCGTACCCATGCTCCTTCGTCTTTCTCACTTCAAACTCAACTCGTACGTCGTCCTCGTCGTCTCCAAGCAGAAGGGCATCACCCTCGTTTTCAAAACCGACCCTCTCCAAAACGTCGACATCAACAGCACTTTCGACTCTATAGCCGTCATTCAGAAATTCATCCAGCGCGAAATAGAAGGGCAGCTTCGTCAGATGTTTAGAGAGGACCTCCCTGGCATCATTCATCGTCTTAGCCAACAGTGGGTCAAGGCAAAGGTCGAAGCCCCATACCTCGACAAACGGCCGCCGCCGGTCGTGCGTAGGCCATTTGAAACTGCTTCCGTACCGGACCTTTCCCATTTGTCAAACCGTCCATTTGGTCCCGGCCGTGCACCCTCAGTGGGCACACTTTCATATGGGCGTGTCCGTTCCGCCTCTGGAGTCTCTGTTGCAAGCCTTGGTATGAGGACGTCAAAGAACGTTCAGCCAATTTCTTCTCCTTCTATTTCACCCCCTGCTGATCCCACGGGTTCGTTACCTGACCTCGAGAACTTTGACCCAACATACGGACTTCGTCTAGAAGGTCTTCCTACGAAGAGCGTTTTCTTGAGTTTTGGTCGACTTTTCGGACAGAATAGGGGTCTTGCAGATCTCACGGAGGAACAGTCGGAAGTGGACGAAGAAGAGCGAGACGAGCAGTCATACTCGGTCCTAGACTGGGAGGACACTTCGGTTGACTATTCTCCACCTGCAAGCTCACCACCCGCCAGTCTGACACCAGACGATTCCGTCACCGAGTACGAAACCATCCCTGCCGTTGGTGGGGGTACCGTTATCCAACCACGAGTTTACCATGCACAGTCGATGATCCAAGCGCCAGCCGGTATCTCCCGGACTAACAGCAATGCAGACAGTTTGACTGCCTCCACCTCTAGCCCCCGACATCCTATATCGCCGTCCCAGCATGCGGGTCCCTCACGAACCAGTACATTCCTGCCTAGCCCATCACGGGTTCCTTTTGTCCATCACCCGAACTCTGGCTACAACCCCTACTTCCCAGAAGTGTCTGGATACCTTTCCCCTGAGCGCCAACGCACATACTCTGAACCTGCTTATGGCCTCGGTCCATTACCCTCTCGGTCACAACGTCGCCCGATCACACCAGACAGCGCCGAAACCCAGTTCTCGCAAATTTCCAACAGCAGCGGGCTTGCCTATTCTCTCGAAACCCCACCGACGACACCCCATAGTCACGAGTCGACCCACCGGCCCCCGCCCCCCTCTCTGCGCCGCTTCTCCGTCTCCTCATCCACAGCAGCCACCCTCGACCCTTTCCGTTCTGGCTCCCCACCACACCACTCTCTGTCCGACGTGGTAGATCCAAAAATTGTGCTCCGCCCAACACAGAACGGCACGTTACATCAGTGGTCGACTCTCAGCTACTCAAACCACACGCTCTCACCGTACACGCGCTCACTCGCACACTTTGCAGTGCGAAGCGGGCCACCGCGGACGTTGAATGCATCGGGGGTGCGGCCACCTCCGGAACGACGGCCAGTTAAAGCAAGGCGCAAACGGACGCACCAAATCGGAGGAAAGGGGAAGGTACCCGATCTCGATCCCGGTGCTGGTCCCAGCCGTAGTCGCAGCTCCGATCTCGATCTAGAACCTGACAACGATGGTAATCCTGTGCAACGGCGTTCTGAATCGCCGGTCCCACCCTCCGAGTTCGATCCGTCAGAGATGGACCGATATTTCCGGGCGAGAGAGGACGTGGATGGACGTGGACATGGGCGTGGGGGCAGGCAGAGTGTGGACCGACTGTATGTGTCTTTGGAGGGCAGCTCGGTTAGGCAGCGTTCGCGCGAGGCGTATGAGACGGTGCGTCAGCGACGTGCCTAGGTCTTCCTTTCTTCCTCCTCTTTTCTCGCCCTTTCCGATTTTTATTTCACCGTTTTGTTATCTACCACCGTTCATAGTTCGTATCGCTCGCGCTCGTCGACCGATATGGTTTAGCGGATCCGACCTGCCATGGTCCCGTGACCTTGAAGTCAGTGCGCGGCATCCATGTGTATATCCTGTATTGTTTAAAGACATGCCAGAAGTACTAGGCGATCATCTATCGGACACTGTCCGATGTGCACTAGGCGACATAAAGAATACGAATACCATACGTGTTCATCGTCTTGTTCGACGTGAATGCCACACGAGCCCCAAGGTAATAGGAACATCGGATTACGTCCTCGCGCACATTTCGGGGGTACCCTCTTCTTTGCATACAACCATAGTACATCAATGCCCAGACCGGGGCATGGTGCGTTCAATATTCGGGCGGGTTACACCATTCTGTGGCTTTCCTGTTCTTTCAACAAGGCCCTGGCAGGTATCCAACATTCAATCATCTTGGGCCGCCTGCTAGCACAAACATGCAGGTGACACGCCGTCAGCATTCCGTCCAAGA
>JBBPMR010000274.1:0-27493 GCA_038090415.1 Rossbeevera mucosa | reverse complement strand
CACAGCACAACACTTCTCCTTCTTCCCCTCGCGAATGGTATTCTTTCGACACAGCGACGATGATCCCTCCATCTTGCACATCCTCGCAAAGCGCGCAGCTTCCAATCCGCGCAGTCCAGAGTTCATCATCTTCGCCTGTCTCATTCCCGTTCTTGTCCTCTTGTCCGGCGTGTTTGCCGGTCTCACACTGGGCTACATGAGTCTCGACGAGACACAGCTCAACGTCCTCAGCATCAGTGGCACTCCGTCAGTCCTCTGCACGCCCGCTTTCCTATCTCATCCCTCTCTACAGTCAGCAGAAACTCTACGCCGCAAAGATCAAGCCCATCCGCCAGAATGGCCATCTCCTTCTTGTCACACTCTTACTCGCAAACATGATCGTCAACGAGACCCTCCCCGTCATCTCGGACCCCGTCCTTGGGGGAGGTGTCCAGAGCGTCGTCGTCAGCACCGTCCTCATCGTCATGTACGTATCCACCAGCACAGGTCCAGTCTTTCTAACGCCCACTCGCAGCTTCTCTGAAATCATACCCCAGTCTCTCTGCACCCGCCACGGTCTCTATCTCGGCGCAAAGATGGCTGGATTCACCCGTGTCTTGATCTACATCCTGGTTCGTCTCCTTTTCTTACTTTCGATCCTACCCACTAACTTCTACGTAATAGGGCATCGTGGCCTGGCCTGTCGCAAAGCTCCTCGAGTTCGTTCTCGGTCCTCATCACGGCATCATTTACCGAAGAGCCGGTCAGCTTCCCATCCATCCATCCCTCACTCCACCTCATTCCTTTCCAGAACTCAAGGAATTGATTGCCATGCACTCCTCCATATCCGCCCATGGTGGCGACCTCAAGACCGACACCGTTAACATTATCGGTGCTACTCTTGATTTACAAGAAAAAGTCGTGAAACAGGTGACGTAACTCCCTCTTCTCTATCCTTGACGGCATCTAATCGTCCACCTTTAGGCTATGACGCCTATCGATGACGTCTTCATGCTCTCCATCGACTCCAAGCTCGACTATGACACTCTGAAGGAGGTCTGCTTGACCGGCCACAGTCGCATCCCTGTCTACGAAGAGGTCGTAATCCCCGTCGACCCTTCAGGGCGTATGGAAAGGGTCAAGAAAATTATCGGCATCCTCCTCGTTAAACACGTACGTTACCCTTTCCCCACATCACACCATTCCTAACCCGTGCTAGTGCGTCATGCTCGATCCCGGAGGTACTACTCTCATTTCCTCTCTCCATCTACACTTCTGACGTCCGTCCAGATGCAGTCCCCGTGCGCATGCTCCCTCTCAACAAGGTCCCCTTCGTTCCCAACAACGAATCTCTTCTTGGCATCTTGGACAAGTTTCAAGAAGGTCGCTCGCACATGGCCATAGTCTCGCGCTTCAGCGTTGAGAAAGCTGCCTCCGTGAAGAAAGTTGCCAAACAAACTCTCACGCAGCGTCTACGTCAGAGAGTTGGCATCAGCGACTCTAGTAGCGATTCTGGCGAATCCAGTGACGAAGAGGACTCCCGTTCCAGACCCACCCCGAACAAAGTGGATGCCAAAGAGCGTTCCAGAGCTATTGCGTGGGCTGATGACTCCGAGAAAGAGTCGACGATCCAAGGCGATACCATCACAGACGAAGCCGTAAGAGGATCATCTGTCAATCGTGTCAAGACCAAGAGGCGGCGTGAACGTTCAAAGATACCGGATATCGAAACAGGGCCGGCAGAAGAAATCATCACGGGTGATAACACCAAGGATAAGCAGAAATTAAGGTTACCGAAACCCGGGACTGGATTAGAACAAACGATGCCCGCTGACGCTCTTCTAACCAAGAAAGATGCCAAAGACTTTCTGCAGGGTATCGATCCGGCGATTATGCCTCTCGGTATCATTACTCTCGAGGATGTACTTGAAGGTTGGTTGTGGTTTCCCCCCGTCCTTCAGTTGTATGACTTTCGACTTTAGAGCTGATCGGTGAAGAGATATACGACGAATTCGACTTCGAGGCCGCTAACGGAACGATATCCTCTTTCGTCCCATCCGAGCACGCTAATACCCAAAAGTCCCTCACGACTGCCAGCATCACACCTCAGATAACCGACGTGGTGGCTCCAACCAGTCCAGTCCTCCGCCCACTCAACACCCGTGGTCTGAACTTCTTGCGGTCCAAGAGTGCTCCTCCGAGCCCCCGTCGCGACAGATCCCCGTCTCTGTTTTCTACACCTGGTCAATCAACTCAATCAAATATACCTACAGGGCCCACCACCGATATCCCACCCGTACCGCCGATCACCATCGAGGCACCTCCAGTAATCATTGCGACCGCCAGTGACGGACCAAGAGCTAACCCAGAAGCCCGTGCGCCCAGAGATTCCAGCGTCTCCTCTGCACCGGTATTGTTGGCGTCTGATAGAGTTTCGGATCTGAGCGCGCCCCCTCGGCCTGCGATATCAACCATGAGGAAGCGCCCCACCAGCAGTTCTGGTCTTGCTCTGAGCCCTGCTACGTCTCGGACCACATCACCAGCGCCTTCTCTCGAAGCTGTCCTGTTGGAACGGAAGCGTCGTTTGGTTGCTGCGGCTGCGGTAGGACCTGTTGCCGTAGCACTGTCCGGCCTATCTTCTCCGGCCTCAGCTTCCGGAACTGCGGGAACAAATACCAGCGGAACCGCAAACACACCGGTTTTGCCCCGATCGCCGCCTGTGACCAAAGGCCCTAGCAAGTTCAAGAGCAGTCCTCTCGGCAGCAATGAAACGACGACACGCGTGGTCATTGCGGAGAAGGTCAAGCGAGATATGAAGGGGCAGGATCAAGGACCACCACAGCAAGGGCATGAAGATAACATTCGTATATCGACCGACGAGGTAAGCAAGACAGGTACGGATAAGAAGGAGGACGATTCTGGGTACTTATAACATTTCGCTGCGGGGTGACACCTGTTTCATTTCGCTGAGATTCCCCCTACTTCTTGCACGAATGACTGAGTAGTTTGTTCTTCCTCCCTTGTTGTTTTTGTTATGCTGTTTTGCGGCCTAAAGCTGCTACTATGCCTACCTCCTTTTACCTCGTAAATAAGAAGTTACAGAACCTGCCCCAGAAATGCATTGGCAACTTGGGCTTACATTCCCAACTCCCCACACTGCGCATGGCGGCGACTAGGCCTACGACTCAAGACAAAGACTAGTAAACTTCAGCAAGACGCTACCTGCCTAATCAGCCCATTCCTGCCGTAAAACTTGCATTCGACACAGAGCTGAGTAGTATAGAGTCTCGCTCGCGCACAGTCATTGTATGTGATGGTAGTTATTACGTCCTGGTGTACATACTTTTCGACATACAACTTACCTGTACGGTGCCGAGACGGAAGTGACCGCGGGCACGATCGCAATCCAAACCCGTATTCAATCATCAATTTTTATCGATCTCGTCCAGTTCTGATGGAGGAAAACCGTGAATTCAGTTGTAATAATACACTTTGAGAAACTGAGCATCATCCTCATTTCGTTCATTGGCATTGATGCAAGTTCGTGATGGGTTATGTCAGTCGCCGGCGGCGGGAGCAGTCAACCCGCCTTGAGCTTGAACACCGGCTCTGACATCCCCACTCCTTAATTCCCACCGCGGAGCCGAGCTGACGCCACACCCGAGTTAGTTAATTCCCTCCTCCTCCACCGGTCCTCGCACAGGGCTAGCAGCGCAGGCCCATGGACCGCGTGCTTGTGCTCGTGCTTGAACGGAACGGAACGGAACCCAAGAAACCCTCGCTTATGAGTTGATCCGTCGTGACCATCCATGCGTCTGACTCGCCCTTGTCTCGCGCACTTGCGGAGCGCCATATACCATCCTTATCCGTGACGGCATCGAAAGTGACATTCGAACGCATCCATGGGCCCATGAGGGGCAGGGCGAATTCCCAGAAGGCGCTGAGGAGCCAGGGAGAGTGAATATAGGTGACCTTTACCAATGAGTTCAGGGTAGTGAGTCTGAGCGATATGGAGGGTCTGTGCCGGAAAGTGAATAGAGGGGTGGATAGCTTTTGTTGCTGAAGTTGGTCATGAAACGCGACTGACCTACATGAAGGGAGGGGAATGAGCCGGTGGACGCAGCAAGAAACGTGCGACATACTCGACGTGAGAAGAAAGAAAGGAAAAGAGGGAGACAAACGAGCCACATGCGCTCCTCTTCCATCAGGGAGCACATAGTCGGGCGAGCACGTGGTCGTACTCTACCTGATTTTTATCAGACAATTTCGGGGGTGGAGGACTGGGACGGGGGGAGGTGTGGTGACGGTGGCCGAAGACATTTGAGTGGACGAACGAGCAAAGGACTGAGTTGGAGCCGAAGCGATCATACTGGGATATATATACATATATATATCACAGGTCTCAGATAAACGGAGCGTGTATCAATCGGAGTATTGTGTGTGACCCGTCTTAAGGTCTCTTTCTTTGGGCTAGCGCAGGTTCTAAGCGGCGTGCATCGCCGCTCGCCCTCTTCCCCTTTCGTCTTGGCCTTTTCCTTAACCACACTGGAACGGATACACACAAACTTCACGAGCTACCATACATTACATTCATTAATGAAGTCCAGGCGCCACTATGATACATAAGGAATATGGGCTCGTCACAGTACCCGATGTCCTACTCCTCTGAACCCAGTGCTAAGCAGTCCCGCGCCAAGCTCCTCATCCATCCCGACACCCCCGCTCCTCACGCTCTCCCGCATTCCCAGCCCTGCGCCCTCGAGCCCGTCCAACACCGCGCGATACAGCGTCTCCTCCGTCGGTCCGCGTACGCCCCTCCCTGCAACCCTCCCGTCGAGCACCGCGAGCGCCGCATACGCCACCGGCAGCCCGACGCACCGGGACATGGCCGAGGCAGTTGGGGTGCCGTACGACACGAGGGTGGACCTGTACGTCCTCGTATTGGCCGTACCACCCGAAGACCTCGGGCTCGCGACGATCTCGTGCGCGAGCACGACGAGGTCGCGTTCGCCCGGTGCATATGCGAGTTTGTGTGCGAGTACGGACGTGAGGAGGTCGATCGGTGCGGTCGGGCGTGTGGGCAGCGCTGGCATTCCCCCGGACGTCGTAGTCCCTCCCATCCCCATCCCCGCCGTGGGCGGAACGATCCCGAACCATCGCAACGCCTCCACGGCCCGTTCGCGGTGTTCCGCATCCGGAACGACCTCTTCCATAGCAGACACGAACGAACGAATGTCGTTGGCCGCTGCCGTGCGCTGCTCCTGCTGCTTCCCCAGCGCAAGTCGCACGAAGTCAGTCCACGACCGGGGGTGAACGTACGACGACGGGTCGGTGGCCAGGAGTCCCATCGATTTGAACGCGTGCACGAGGTCAGCGAACCCTGCGTACCTGTATGTATGTGCTGCGTTGAAAACACTGCCCAAAAACGACCTCTAGGGACGCACCTAAGGGTACCTCTCAAGACCGTCCGCAGACCGTCCAGCTTCCCAAGTCTGTACGTATCCGCATACGGCAGACTGTCTCTGTTCGCGATCCCCTCCAGTTTGAGCACGTCGGGAATCGGGACAGAGGGAAAATGGTGCTTCAACACGTCCTCTCCGGGAATCTCCATGACCTACGTAGATATATGCACGCATTTCAATCGGGTGTCGCTCAGGCAGACAGACGGACAGAAACGCGCGCGTGGTACGTACCTCTCCGTTCAGCTTGAACCGAGCGCCATTGAGCGCGGCGTTGAGCACCCCTCTTGGGCTCCAGCTGAATTTGTACCCTAGCGGGACGTCCGAGGCTTCCGGCGCGGGGAGACCACCGCAGAACGATGTGAACGACACGACGTCCATGTTTTCCTTTTCTAGCTGCCTGAGCAAGGAGAGCGCAGAGCAGTGGTCGATGCCTGGGTCCAACCCGATCTCGTTCAACAGCACGACGTCTGCGGCCTCAGCGCTGACCACGGGTTAGCGATTTCGAATATCAAGCCGTGGACCGCCCAAGTATGGTATTGAATAGACGTACCGTTCGTGAAAAGCACGCATCGCTGGTGATATGTATGACGCTGTGACCATATGCTTACGATGCTGGATGCATAGCTCGGCGATGGATGGATGAAACGGCACAGGCAAAAGGCTATATGAAAAATCAAAATCAAAATCATCTATACATTCAAAGTGATTGCGTCAAACTTGGCGCACCTGATGACGACGTCGGCAGCCCCAATGAGCTGTGAAACCTTTTCCTTATCCTCGACGTCCAGCAAGCATGCACTAGCGTTCGATAGACCGCGTATCAAACTCTCAGCTTCTGCGCGCAAGTTGCTTGCTAGTAAACATGCCACGGAAAGGAAGATAATATACATGACGATCCAAATGAGTCCACAAGTACAAATATACAGACAAACTACTGACCAACGACCAACTCCACGTCCGAGCGCTGGCATAGTTCTTGGACCGCTGGTCCGGCAACCATTCCGCTCCCCAACATCAGGACTTTCTTCTTCTTCCCTGAAGAATTCTCCAACTTGGTTACAGATCGCCTCCATCGATCGAGGGGTTCTTCCAGGCGGGTATGGATACCCTGGAGTTGTCCGTCTTTGGCGACCGTGGCCCTCTTCAAGGTATCGGAATACTCCTGTTGCACAGGCTGTCCCCGGTACTCTTGAATCAAGGACTTCAAGTAGGGCATCAATACTCGACAAAAGTGTTGGGATGCATCCAACGACAGGCTGGAGGGAAGGATGTCCACGGACATGATTTGCACGCTAGGGAGGTGAGCCGGCACTGTTGGAGGACGATGTTTGAAGAACGGGTCCGAGAAGGTAGATGCACGCTGCGTGAACTCCAGACCACCCTGGCGGTCGGAAAGCTGTTAGTCGAGCGCGTTACAGAGGCGTACGACACCACTCACTTCAATGTCACAACTGATGTCGCCTATTGTTGCAAGTCTTCCGGGGCCGACGTCCGCAGCACGAGCGAGTGCTACTGCCAATGCGTCGTTCGTCATGAGACGTGGGAAGCCAGGAAGCCAGCCAACGCCATTCAGGAAAAGAGTAAGATATGGAGCTACCTAGTACGCAAACGAGTTCAAATGAATGTACGCTGAGTCCAACGACGTCTGTACCTTCGTAGCAAAATCGGATTGGTATAGAGACGGGTTCTCGTAATAGTGTGCTCTGTCATAGTGACCGCCATCGGTCCGAGAGAGGTATTCGGCGGGTGAAGCGTGTACTAGGTATATCTGAATGATATGTCAATCTCAAAATTTCGGGGTTTTGGATGAAAATCGTCCACCTTATGCAAGTCGGTATCTACACGGGAATCATAAATGAGACATCCAATGATAGCTAGGTGAAGAAACCATACCCGGACTGTTCACAAGTGCGGGTAGATCTTGCACACTGACCCTCACGATCGGAAGCTCATCCAAGATTGAAAGTACACCTTGTGAAACATTTCCGCGTCTAACAAAGGAGTGTTGAGTAGCTAAAGGACTCTATGTGACACCGACTTACCCAGTCAAACCGATGACAAAGGGCCCCAAGGATTTGGGAGTTCCATCCCGGAGGATATCATCACCTATGGTTCTCAAGGCCGCCCGCAGCGATGTTAAGTCAACATGGGTGTGAGGTCGGGGTGTGCGCTTGCAAGTAGGAGTCTCAGAAAGCAAGATCAGATGCAAGCGTCACTGTACCCACGAGAAACGGCGAAGCAACCCCGAGCTCAAGGTGAGCATGAGCTAACGCAGAAAGGGACTCAAGAGCACCGGCCACTAGATAACATGAAACGATTAGCGAAAACGGGCTGGAGCCAAGATTGTAACATTCCTACCTCCAGCAAACCATCCAAAAGCAACGGTTCTCTTGCCATCCGACCCGGTGAGAAGTTCGTAGTCTATCAGCCTCGATGGAACGTCGCGCCGAAGATGCTGGCTCAGGAATCGGGACAGTAGCTCCATGTTGCAATGCTGGCCCTTGGTAGTATGAGAAAACATTAGGTGTGTGCGGGACACTGGCGAACCGGAGCCTGCGCCGCGCAAAGGTGACACGGGCGAAGTCACCAGATCGTTAAGTGGAGGTTCTTTGATACCAAGAATAATGTGTGCGGGTGCGAGAGTAGGGTGAACCTTTGCACCAGCCTGTAAGGAAAGACCTCAATTCAAAACAGACTACATTGTCGATCTGCACGAGACCACAGACCTTCAGAAACTGGTGCATCGGAAAGACCCTCCTGTCGCAATCCTGAATGAGGACGTCCACGTTCTCCTCGTGCACCAACGATTCGACGGCGTCGGGCGTCAGTGGGCATCTCCGCTCCCAGATTCTGGATGGGTCCTCGCGACGAACTCCAATAGTAAGCTTGGAAGGTGAAGTTGCGACGGTGGCGAACGAAGAGGACCGTCGGATGTGTACAACGTGTTTGAACATCTTTCGTGGATGTCAAGGTAGAGGGGGTTCGTATAAATACCCGGGATCCGTTGCGCCTCCCAGGGACTGTGTTCCGTCCGAAGCGCCCGGAGTTGGCAATCACGAGACCGCAAACCAAGGGTAAAAATGGAGAACTATCAGCGCCCTTATCAATACTATATTAACTTGCCAACGCATTTCCACAGCAAAAACAGAACACGCAGTGGAATCAGCTTGCACTAAGCTACACACAGGTGTTGAGGCTTGAAGCTTGAAGCTTGAAGATCTAGAATTTCGTTTTTTCGTTCAAACTCAGATCCGAACACGAAAGAGGTAACGTGATTCATTCAAGTGTCTTACTATCAGGTATTCGACCTTCAGTTTCACGATCGGAGTGTAAAAACCTTTACGCCGAAGGGGAGTCGAACCCCTGCCGCTTGCTTGGAAGGCAAGCATGATAACCGCTTCACCATCGGCGTTCATAGGAGTTCAGGCCCTCTCTTCTCCCTGATTCCAGATAGTCCCTTCGTGGCTTTCGCTTTCTGTATTCAATCGCTCCGATCGAACATCCAAGATGGCACCCAATGTCGATTTGAACGGAAAATACCCCGGTACGTCTTTATATCTACAATTAATGCCGTCTTTGGCATGCCCCTGTTGCAGGAGATGTTGATTATTTGACCTCTGGAATTTAGCCAAAGACCATGCCGTTAGAACTCTTACGACTTTGCTGGAGTCTCTGTCTCCTGAGGATAGAACCAAGGTACCGCCTTCTCTCGCATCAGCCTGAGATTCCACATTGATGTAATTTGGTTCACCGAAAGCCTCAAGCGATCCTACTCACAGGCAGTACCACCCCTTATCGGAATGATACAGATCGCGAACTCCCCTTCCGCCAAGAATCCAACTTCTTCTATCTCACTGGTTGCAATGTCCCCGGATCATATTTTCTGGCTTTGTATGATCCCACTTCCCCTGGCCAAGGGTTAGATTGCAAGCTGAAGACTACTCTGTACATCTTTGAACCCACGACAGTTGATCTCATGTGGTCCCCCGCTCCCCCTACGCTTCAAGAGGCTAGTCAGTTGTATGAAGTAGACGAAGTGCAGCATCCTCCTTATCTCGTTCTTACTATCTCTGGACTCCCTCGAGGAACGGTTATTCACATCCTCCCCGAAACAGACCAGTTCCCCCACGTTACTACCAATGCAGTTGGTGGCCTCAAAGCTGTATTGGAAACAGCCACGTCGACGGCGGAATACCTCCTTTCGGCTCTTCACAGAACGAGGCTAATCAAGGATCCGTACGAGATTGCGATGATCCGCAAAGCAAATGACATCAGCTCACGCGCGCACGAGGTTATCATGCGTGTGCTTGGGTCGGCCGTTGCAGGGAGGCTCAAGAAGCAACCCTCGAACACACCTCTTTTACCTGGAGAGTGGTTGATCGAGAAGGAAGCCGAGGCGGAGGCGATATTCGTAGCTTCGTGCAGGCGAGAGGGGTAAGCTATCTTGACCTCCATCCTCTTCACGGTTTATCTTATGGTTAATGGCAGCGCCGCACATCAAGCGTATCTACCTATTGTGGCGGCTTCCACGCGAGCATCGACGTTGCACTACTGTTGCAATGATCGTCCCTTTGCATGGGGTCCTGTAAACCCTCGGGACACTCAGAACACGGGAAGTCTTGTCCATTCGCACACACATGACGGGTGCAATGGACAAGAAGGATTGTTGCCACAGGTGTTGCTCATTGATGCTGGGTGCGAATGGGATTGTTATAGCTCTGACAGTAAGTACCTTCCTTCTGGTTTATGGTTTATGATTTACTAGGCATCATTAATGTTGATTCCACGTTCCCGCATAGTCACACGTACAATGCCGGTCGGAAACGGCGGCAAGTTTACGGAGGAAGCTAAGAAGGTTTATGAACTTGTCTTGAGAATGCAATCAGTGAATTCATGTCATGACGCGCCGTCTATACTAAGGGACTCATCAGTGACTATTTTGTGCAGGAGTCTTTCAAGCTTGCTGCTCCAGGAGTCCACTGGGATGACATACAGTTGTTATGCCACCGTGTTCTCGTAGATGGCTTTCTAGATATGGGCATATTCAAGGATCCCGACGGGACGACCGAAGGTTTGTCATTTTCAACTCATTGTTGCTTCCCACTGTGTTCCTCAACCTTTGCTAATACCAGGTCTCAATGGCAACGCAGATGCTCACATGAGAGCGCCTATCACCAAGACGACTGTGAAATCTCGTGAAGCTCTCTCCCAGGAGATTCTGCTTACTGGCCTCAGTGCTGCTTTCTTCCCCCACGGAGTTGGCCATTCCATGGGTATGGATGTGCATGACGTGCCAAGCGCGAGTCGACCGCCTGGGAGTGGAAAATACTTTGTTGATGGTGCCGACGGGTTGAATGGGGCAGCCGGTGGTCACAAGGCATTCTATACCTACCTGAGATTAAGGTTGGAGTTGCAGACAGGGATGGTAGTTGTAAGTCGGCCTTTCCCGTATGACCAAGATTTCCCTCAGTCGCTGACTCAAATCAGACTATTGAGCCGGGCGTGTATTTTCACCCTGTCCTCCTGAAGGCCTATGGCGTCCACAACTCACGCTATATAAATGCGGATGTTCTCGCTTGCTATGAAGGGATGGGGGGTGTGCGGATTGAAGACGATGTCTTGATTACAGAGACAGGCTGTGAGAATATGACTAAGGTTCAGAGTGGGGTCGATTGGATTGAGATGGTCTGTGCTGGGCAGGAGGTAGCGTAAGGTATCCATGAGCGGATCCTCGGTCTGTCGTCGTTTCATCGTTATGCTAACAGCATACCAACGTACTGGAGTCATCAGGAAAATACTGGATCGATGGTGATATATATATAGGCGTCTACTCGGCATGAGGCTATATGTGGGTTCACCAAACCTCTACCGGTATAAGATGGACTCATCTCGTCCTTTCAGCCAACCATACTCCGTTTCCTGCCCCGAAGACGAACTAAGCCAATAATATATATCTTAGTATCTGGCAGCTCAGTGCATGTTGATCGACCTTACCTTCATCTAGCCTCTTTTTGATTTGATCCCAGTCTTTTCCGACGCGATTAGCGTAAGCCGCAAGAATGGATGAAAATAGGGGTTCAGAGTCAGGGTGGGTTGATGCAAAGGCACGCTCCAAAACATAAAGGTCCACTGCTTTATCCTCGATGAGGGTTGAGTGATAAGAAAGTCCGAAATCGATCAACATCTGAGGCATGTTGGAAGCCATCCTGGCGCTAACAGAACAGTCTTTGCGTACCAGATCGTTGTTGCTTGCTCGAAGCAGCATGTTTGATGTGGTCAGGTCTCCATGTACGATATCGATGAGGTGCAGCTTGGCGATCTCCACGCCAATTTTCTCCAGGAGTGTTTCTGACGTGAGGGGTATGGTCAGGCGCATATCCAAGCTTTCCATCGTAGATTACAGACCCATGGAAATCTCCTTTGAGCAGCCAGACTTGGCTGCTCGACTTCGCATGCCGTCGTCGATTGTTTTGTAGTCCAACTTGGCTTCACTGTCATTGTCATTGTCGCTAGTTGCATCAATCCCCGATGGGATTAAATACCGCACACATGGTCCTTCTATGAATTCTAATCCAAGACAGCCATCGGCAACGTCTACGAGCCTGATGCCAGGGACATTCACACCAGCGCTATCACGAAGCAGAGAGATTGAACTTAGTCCCACGACGATAGAACGATTTCAGGCCCACCGTAGACATCGCATCAAAGTTCGGGCTTCTCCAATCATACGCTGGCGGGTTAGCGACTTGTCCAACGTTGGATGTCGGTATTTCTTGGGGAATCGGTATTTGAATAGAATGTCGTCTACGACAGGGGTCGACGGACAACCCGCTCTAATGTCGGCTTCGAGAGGGCCCCACGTATCATGCGAAGACCTGACCCTGACAAACGTCTTGAATACCTTCTAGACACAGGCGACAGATGAGCGACGACATTCCTGACAGAAGGCCATGATAGGACTTGCAGCCTCGGCACCCTGAGCCACCCATTTTGACATTTCCAGCAAGCGTTGCGCTGGGATCCATACAGATGGATCAAACGCTCTGTCTTGCATTGTATTCAGGATTGATTTGTGAAGATAAGATATAGTAGGAACCGGGCCGGCTTGGAGACTTGATTCTATTTCTATAAAAGTCAAATCTAACTATTGTAATTAACACAAGCACTTGTCAACCTGGTAGTACCATAACAATGATTTCGAGAAGTTCCTGGTTGCCTAGACTTCCTTCAGTAAGATTTTATGTTTCATTTTACCAACTGTTCTAGTGCTGTATTTTGACTATTTTCCACTCGAGAGGATGTTCAGCTCCGCCACGGCGGTGCAACCAGGTTATTCTGTCGGAGCGGATTCGGAGCCCATTTTCCAAATTCCGATTGTTACTGATGGATAATCAACTTGTTGGTAGCAATGTTGAATGTATGTGAGTGATCCAGGTCGTTATGGGTATCGTCATGATCTCACATAACTCCACTCATTGTCGTTGGTCTATCTGCCACACTCTCGCACGTGGGCCATTAGGGAACCGAAGGGAGACCAAGTCTCTAGACCAGGCTAGGTAGCCATTCTAGGCGGACCTATGATGATGCAGTACGTAAATCTCGATTCTTTTTGACGAAAGATCGGGCGATAAGAAGTCGGAGGGGTTTGTCCTCCGATGTCAGTTGCCACATTTCGGTGACTAACTCCGGCACTTCGAGCCCACGTCTATGTTTCGAATTTTCAATGCTCTCCCGCGACCTGAAGCGAGGGGGTAGCCTGCCAGGCTCCATACCTGTTCGGGACATATTCGGCAGGCATCATGTCGGCGATTCACAGGTTCCGTTATTACCACGGACATCGTGTTCGAACCCATTGGTTCTCGCCCAGTGTGTTCAGGTCAACCGTCATATCCCATAAGTTCAGTATCGCGTTGTACTGCTTCTCCAGATTTGACGCCACCTTTCCCGAACCGGTAGTAAGTTAGACACTTTCTCAGATGACATACGAGCTCAGGCCTAAGAACTCCGATAGGTGACTCAACTCGCAAGAATTCACCCCTGGCTTAGCTTCCTCCTGAGGGACTTTAATTGTACTACGAATTACAGTACCATCATATTGGTAGTAAGTCCAACTTACTGGGTTTGTGTTTAATCACATGAGCGCCAATTATCATCGTCACATTCTACTTCCGCTTCTGCAATTTCATCAATGAAAGAAACCTTGCAGAGTCCAAGTGCAAGGCTCGGCTCGCGTTCTACTGTCTCAGATTCACATCAATGTCAGTGTCATTTTCCCACTCCCCGAGCAGCCCTTACTTAATATCAATAGCAATAAATCGCTTACAGCAAGCATGCATAGACAGTCAGCGTACTCTTTTCAAAAACCATTTGGGGACATGGATTATAAAGATCAGGAATTGTGGTGGAGTTTGACCCAAAATCCATATCACACTATCCAACAAGCCCTGACCATGCATCCCCCTGAAATCTCGCCTGTACTAACCTTGGGACAACCGTTGACGTTCCCGTTCAGCGGTAAAACCGCAAAAAATAGGATCATGAAGAGCGCGATGTCCGAACGCCTCTCGACGTTCTCGCCATACGATCCAATGGATCGTGGGGGACCCACTGAAGAGCTCGTTCGCCTTTACGAAACTTGGGCAATGGGAGAAATCGGTACGGCGCTGTCAGCAGTGATTATAATAATTCCTAAGACATTTTTGTAGGGATAATAGTCACGGGAAATATTCAGATAAAAAAGGATCATCTAGAAGCCTCAGGTATGGTCGTTGTCAGATATTTCCTTCTTTGGTTCAGATGCCGTGGCAGGGAACGCAATCATTGACCGGGACCTTCCTTACAATTACATGGAGGGTTTCAAGGAGGTGGCAAGGGCTTCTAAACTATACGGGAGCCTTGTACTCGGGCAGCTCAGTCACCCAGGCCGACAGGTTTCCATCACTATACAACCATATCCCGAGTCATCCTCGGATATAGAACACCCATCCACTTCTGGCGTGCTGTTCGCAAGACCGACGCCCCTGACGAAGGATGGAATTAGGGATATTGTTTCGCGATTCGCATACGCTGCTTCGTTCTTATGGAAAGCGGGATTTGATGGAGTCCAGGTAAGGCGATCTTCCTCTCTGTCCGACGATTACCTTATTCCCCGATAGATTCATGCAGGACATGGCTACCTAATTCACCAATTTCTATCTCAACGGACGAACAATAGGACGGACGAGTATGGTGGGAATCTCGAAAACCGCACGCGAATATTACGCGAGATCATCACCGAAATCCGACGGGTAGTGAAGGATCAAACGTTCTTAATCTCTGTCAAAATCAACTGCGACGACGGCATACCCAATGGAATTAATGAAGAAGAGGCGATCATGACAGCGACGATGCTTGAAGCTGCTGCCGTCGACTTGATCGAAATCAGCGGAAAAACATACGAGCCAGAGCAACTGCCTACACAGCAAAGAGTATGTCCTCGCCGTTTTCGTGCGAATGCTGATACACTGCTCCCTTACCTCGTCACTTGTTGCCAGAGTCAGTTTAATGCTGCACGTGAAGGATACTTTATTGATTTCGCGGATCGGCTGAGGCCACACTTGAGACAATCAAAAATTGCTGTCACCGGAGGCTTCAGGACAGCAAGCGCCATGGCGGAAGCCATAAATTCGGGTTCCACAGATGGTTGGTTTAGCTTTTTTTTACATACTTTACCCGATCGAGTACCAATCTTTTGGAATTGTAGTCATCGGAATTGCGCGTCCCGTGGCTGCTGAACCTTTCCTGGTGAAGGATCTTTTACGTGGAGCTAAGCTCCAAGCCAAGTCAGATAAATTCCCCCCCATCCAGCTTTTACGGGTCAGTCACTTGCTCTACATCATTTTTCCTGCATGATAGTTAACAGCAGACAGATCGCTGCATCAGCGTCCCAGATTGCTGAAATTGGGAACGGCGAGGATATCACTGACTTTGAAAGTACCTTCAATGTATCGAGATTTATTGCCAGAATGCTCAAGGAAATACCTGCGTCGGTGTCCGAGCTTCTATCAGCTCAAGTCTCTAGATGATGATCATGACCCGTGCATTCCCCTTTTCGCCTGGTTTAAATTTCTTTCGTAATGTTCTGTCATACATTCCACTCTGCTGTGTATTTTGTATAAAATGGAGGTTAAACTATCAACATGCTAGAAATCTTCCGGCCCGGGGCAGAGCGCCATCATGCTAAAGTTGATGCTCTTCGCTTGTGACACATAGTGTTCCTTGACGTATTTCGCCGCGTCCTGTTTTTCATAAGAGCATTAGTTCCTGCTTTCTGAAATAAAACCGAGGGCAACGGGCGTGCCTTGAGCAGGTCGGTACATTCTCCCCTGTCAATTGGTCCAATTCGACCACCGTCCAGCTCGATCAAACGCCACTTCTGCGTTTGATCCCTTTCTTTTGTGGGTACCCCATCGGTGGCGGCTGGAGCCTTGACGAAGCATGTAAAATGCAAATCGGTGTCTAGGTCCTGAGGTACTGCGGTCTGGCCAGAAGACGCCGCTGACTCATGTATCCTCTCGAACAGTGGCGTTGTCTCCAGCAACTTTGCACGCTCCTCCGGGGTCTTGTCTGCAAATCGAAATTTCAATCGACTGATTAATACCGAACATACATGATGCGCATGTATGATGGTAAACATAACTTGGGCGCACCTTTGCATTGTTCAATAAATTTAGCGAGTGGGCTGTCTGGAAGGAATATCACGTCTGTCTGTGCACAGTCTTGATTATCAAAGAGGGGCAACGGAAGTAAGAAATCGCCGCGATACTGACGTTTGCCAAGCTGTGAATCAACCCCATCGTTCCGCAGGCGTTCGAGATCTGTATCCCGATTTCCGATGCTCATCGTCAGCCACAAATCCGTTGGGAGAATATGAAAACGCACGGTTTGCTTCATCCAGAACACGCTCGGATAGATAGGCTCCTGTCCCTTGGCTTGAATCTTGCCGTCTTCTTCTTTTCGCTTTTCACCGATGATGCCCGAGCAGGGGAAGAGCAGTGCTACCGCTTTGACCCCTTTGGGTACCATAGCAAGAAGCTATAATTGCGATAACATCAAGAGAGAAATGACAATGGCGATCCGACATGCGTACCTCCTCGTCCAATCCGAAAACGTCTTCGAAGTGGGCCTGATTCTTAGGTAGACCAGCGGCGTACGCCCACTATGGGGCGTATGGTATGTGCAGCATTGGTCACGGCTGAATCGATTCGTTCGAATGGAATGGACCACGTACGGAATTAAACACCTGATCCAGGCGGATCGATGACGTGTTGAATAAGGGGCTACTACGACAGATCATGCGAGGCAAGGCATTACCTCCGGGTTGCTCTCGAGCGGGATCCAGCGTGAATGAACCATGAAGACGGTTAATACTATGTTGTTGAGGTTTATGCTTAGATCGGCGTCTCCTTTCTTTGTCTGTTTGGACGATTGAGCCGGCAATCGGCATCGTCGGGTTCCGTGAGCCGTGGTCGAGTTTACTAATCGCTCATGCCGCTTTCTTTTCCTAAACACACTGCGTTCGTGGAATCGTAACTACAGGCCCAATCAGAACTGGTCTGTGAATTCAGCTTCGGGGCATGCTATCGATCGCATCAATTGCGCGAAGATTGCACTGAGTAGGTTTCTGTGCTTGCAACGCACGATCTAAGCGCATTTTAAGCAAGTCCGTTTACAGGTACTAATATGCCAGGAAGTGTTATGACGTTTGACTCGCATTCATAAGCAAGCGCAGGATAACGAGATACATAGGTATATTTCCTGACAACTTGTAGTCATTCAATATTCAACCGGCAAACATTCTACCCGACTGCTTTATTATTATCTACCGCACTCAACTCTCAATACCTAAGATACTTCTATTGTTAAACGACATCTATCCGGACACTTTGCCTCAGATGAAAAGCGATTTCGGAGCATGCGGACATTGCTGAGGAGTGGGAATGAATGGAAAGCTCGCTGGCCGTGCCATCCCGAGTTGATCGACACTCCGGGTGGAAGGGACGCATTGCCGGACCGGTGTGAATCAATCGGTTGGAACATACCCCGGGATCGAGGAAGATCAAGTAAGACAGGAATAAATCTACATTTGCTTGCGCTGCACACTGTCTTTACCCGATCATTCAAGTTTGATCCACCGGCGTCATGCGGCGGCAATCACTTGTAGCCTAGTCCGAATATGCGAACACGGGCCTCGGGAGTACGACTCCCCACCGCAGGTGGGCCTAATGCATAACTATAGATGGACTTCATTTTCTCCTTTGAGGTATGTTTCCGATGATAACAATAGAAACAATCACGCGGACGAAAATGCTTGGTTTGAGTTCCGGCTAGGCATTTGCTTGCAATCTGAAACAGGTGGGGATTGATCCGGCTGCAAACTCAAATCACTAGCGACTCGAAATATGGTACCTGAACGTATGGCGGCTTGCAGCCCCCAGAGCAAAGCCACTCAGAGACCAAACATAGAGACAATGTTCACGGGGGTGATCAGAGAGACACACCATACTAACCGACACCACGATGATTCAAGCCGGTCTTTTTTTCGCTTGTTGGTCAGACTATGCACGAATTGCTCTCGAGGTTGGAGCATGAGACTGAAATGGTTTACGTAAGTAAAGCAAGTTGACCAGAATAAGCAACCCACGAAATACATACTTCGTACGAAATCAATGAGCGTGAAGAAAAGGTGAGTGCTCCTTTTCCTGCGCCTTGCCGCGGCTAGACAGAGTACAGCAAAATTGACCTACTGGTCCGCGTACGCTACTCGAATCCAATACCTCCGCCGCCATGTCCTCCAAAATTGCTCGACATTCCAACGAATCCAACGCGCTACGCTCGTCCAGACTTTCTGAATGCCATCGCAAACGACACGCCATTGCCCATGATCGTAGATGCAGAGTGTGGGATGCCACTCGACCTTGGACGATGGGAGTGCTTGTGGGGCGACGATGCGGATGACTCGAGTGCGTGTTGACCACGCCCTAATCGCATCACGACCAGCGTAACTCAGCTCACTTTTCCTTCAGTGCTGAACCCAGATCCAGAGAACCTCCCTTCACTGGATCCAAAAGATCGCTTTCTGCTCGGTGATCCATCTGCAAACTCGGCACCGTACGCGAACGGAGCCGCACCCGTGTCGGGTTCTGGTGCATCCACGCCTCTACCTGCCCACGTACCCTGGCTACGGAAGACTGAATATATCAGCAGAGAAGGCGTGCAGCGCGGTCAATCTTTCCAAGAAATGTAAGCACTCCCACCAGTCCAATGCGCGCGTTCTGGCCATTTACTAACCTATTTCCCATGGCAGAAAACAACTCCGGCAACACATCGACGTTTCTCGTACTGCACAGCTGCGAGATATCGAAGCATCATTCGCCGCATGCAACGACCCATCCCAATTCGATCTTTCGACACTTCGTCATCCGAATAAGCAAGGCATCACCGCTATCGAATCATTCGAGATATTCCCCGATGCCGATATATGGGCCAATGCGTACGACTTGTTCAGGTTTAGTGAGCGGCCTGGAGAGAGATCGATTGACGTTAGTCGTGGTGGTTTTCTTCTGCTGGCGGTCTCTGAAAAACTTTCGATGCAGGTGGAAGATCCTCGGCTGGATTGCGCTATTTTACGACCCATGGAGTCGGATGGAGATCACTTCTTGGCTTACTACCTCACCAAGGATGACGAATCTGCTCTGGAATTCAAGGAACGACGTAGCCATGGTGCACCGTCCGCACTGGAAGAAGAAGAGCCTAAAGTATGTTATCCTGTTCAATAAAAAATCCGAGTCCTCACTCTATTGGAAAGACAACCGCATTCCACAACTTGCGTGATTATGAGACGGTCAAGATCGAGCAAGAAGTGCCGAACGAATTCTTACTCGTGCTCGACAATGGGGACACGCAGCCGAACGCCTCTGGCAGCGGAGAGGAGCGCGTCAAAGGCGCATACTACAAGAACATTGAGCGCAAGATGATTCTCAAGAAAAAGCGAACGAATGTGAGTAGCTAGTGGGACTGTATGCGCGAAACTCATCGCATCACTGCGTTACAGTTGATGGAGACATATGCGGACAAATGGCAAGTGGTACACATCTCGCACGTGCCAATGAGCAAGGAGGAGTTGGAGGAGCGAGAAGAGCTGCTTGCCGAGGTCACGGATCCCTGCTTTTTGCTCAGCCGGGATGACGTAGACGCAGATGGGGAGATTGATGTCGATGCTTTAGGACATCAGGCACCTACGACCATTGATGAAAAGGCGGACATCTTGGCTGATATATTCTAATATCCAAATCAGTGTTATTGAAGTATTCGGCTATTCCGTCCACCTTGTGCAAACACTGCGACTGTGCAATGTCAATGTCGCGGAATACTCGAATGACCGTGCAGTTTTGTTGACAGCACTACTAAGTAGTAAACAAATATTACGCAGACAAGTGCCAAGCAAAGTGCCTGTATGAGATACACCCGCGACTGCTCGGTCACGTCCTAAATGTCCATTTTGCTGCATCCATACAATCCAGATTTACATAACTGGCATTGGCGGCCTATGAAGTCGGAGATCCAGACGTGCGTGTTGATATATCGTCGTGAGTGGTAGTGAATATTGATCGGTAATTCGAGATGGACAAACCGATTGGTTGGATTAAGTATGTCTTCTGCCACAACTTGAAGCTTCCGAGATTTCGTCGACGTGATCACATAAGGGCATACAGCCTGGATGCATTTATTATTCAAGAACTGATCACTGGCGGCCTTGCGCTACTACTAGTGTCTGAATGATGGTCGGTAACCCCTTGGGTCCGGAAGCCCCGGTGATCACTGGTTGGTTATGGGCCTTATGACAGCGACGAGAAGCGCTGGATGTCGTTTTCCGGGTCGGCGGTTGCCAAACATCCCGGCCGCTTGTCAGCAAGCGCGTCGGCTCTGCGAGTCTGAGACGTCCCGTACGGTGAGCGGGACCGACCGGGCAATACTTGAACTATTTGTTGGTAGGGTTGATCCGTCTGGGGAATTATGCTTATCGGGTCTCTGGGGAGAATTTATGTCCGATCCCGATTCATCGTAGTTCATAGGGTCGGAGTTGCGTAGTTTCCACAGATTTCATACCAATGATCGATAATCTCATCGCGATATGACCAACAGTGTTTATCTTTTTTTTAACAACGAACAAATTGGATGTACCATGCGTCATGGGTGATGCACGACGAGGCAGCAATTCGCACTCTCATCAACTCCGGTACATGAGAAAATCCGTGGAGTTAACTTTGAGGTGCACAGCTACAATTTGGAGCTGCATCAAGGACATGGCTAAAGAATTGCGTCGTCCCGGGTGACGTAAAGGCGACGTCGTAGCACCAGTCAGACCCATGCCTTGCCAAGGAGAGTTGATCATCTCCGATTGGGGTTGATTTGTGCTTGGTGGTTTGGAGGTCAGGCGACCAGGCTCAAGCGGAGCCGTGGAACACGCGTTCCGGGGACGGCGGGACTCCAAACCTCAAGTTGCGGAATTACTCATTGGGGTCCTTGTGTTAGGTGTTCGAGGTCACTGATGTGATCGCAATTCCAGAAATTCCGAGCAATATTAGGATTCGGCGCATGCCAAACTCGTTAGCTTGGTTCAATCTTCGAATGAATCCGACACACCGCACTCAAGCTCCGCTTGTGGGACCAATTCGCTTGTACTTTCACAGGCGATTATAAGTACTTTTTATTTTATTTTATTTCTAAACGAATATTCGTATCTTCGGTGTACATATACCGTCGTCTGAATTCGACATGTCTCCAGTTTCTCTCCTCTCTGCAGTTCCATCGTCATGGTCAACGCACCAGAAGGCATAAACTTTCGTCGTCGCATTATCGTTGACATTGTCCGCACCATCGTCTTGCCTCCCCTGGCGCTGTCGGGCTTGGCTAACCTCCTTCGCACCCGCCTCGGATGGTGGTCGTTGCCCGTCTACCTCTTGTCCATCATCCTGGCAGCCATCGCAAGAATTCAGTACTCTGAGCTAGTGCAAAGACGAGAAGCAGCCCAACTCGGTGCCAGGCTCATTCCCCGTGTTATCGGCAAATGGCCAGGCAACATCGATGTCATGCTACGTATGCAGAAATCGTTCGCAACCAGCTACCTTTACAATCCTTATTTGGAACTCTTCGAAGAGTATCAATGCACTACTCTTAATACCCGTTTCCTCTGGATGGATAACGTGAGCATATTAACCTCCACTCGAGCGCACAACGCCCGACATATCCACTGCCATCGCGCAGATAATTTCCATGGACGAAGAGCATGCCAAGTATGTCCTTGCGACTGGATTTAATCATTTTTGGCGTGGGACTGCTCAGCGAGAGCGGCTGTAAGCTCTTGTGCATTTTCGGTACATAGCCTTCCCTCACTTTCTTTCAGGGAGAGCTTTTTGGGAGACGGAATATTTAACCGTGATGACCAGGTACGCATTCGTGTTCGGGTCTTGACGTGGCAGCCGCTCATTCATCCTGCAGATGTGGAAATCAGTAAGTGTCATGCCTATCGGATGCGTCAACGAGACTCAAGGTCCGTTTAAGCACCGCTCGCTTGCACGGCCGTTCTTTGCACGAGATAGGATATCCGATTTCGAGCTGTTTGACAAGTACTCCGGTCGCACCCTTTCGATATTGTCGGAGTTGGCGGCCTCAAATCAACCCTGCGATGTACAGGATCTCTACGCTCGCTTCACTATCGATGCTGCCTCAGAGTTCTTGTTTGGGAAAACTTTGGATACGTTGTCAAAACAACTCCCAAAAGCCGGTTCAGTAGACATGGGTCCACGCGGTTCCTGCACAGACGATGCCTGGGGCACATTTGTAAAGGCTTTTGAAGCAGTTCAGCACATCATCACCGTCCGTGCCCGAACTGGAGTCATATGGCCCGTATTCGAACTCCTCGATGACAAGACGGCGCCTTATGTAGAGACGATCAGACAGTGGATCGACCCTCTTGTTCGCCAGACTCTGGACGAGAGGGCTGCATGCAGGCGAGCTGGTATCAACGGAAACCTTGAGGAAAAAACGTTCCTGGAACATCTAGCCGATAGCACAGAAGGTTCGACATTGTGGTATACTGGGGTGACAATCTCGCTAAGCCATGTCTAGATGTCGGCATGATTCGGGACCAGCTGCTTAATATACTGCTCGCTGCGCGAGATACCGTGCGTGCCCGTTGAATGCTCACTCGACTTGTCTCGAACGTTGTTGCATTTAGACGGCTTGTTTATTGACATATGTCACATATTTTCTGGCTCTCTATCCAAACGTCGCGCAAAAGCTTAGAGAAGAAGTATTGGATGTATGTGGTTATGGCACCCCCACATATGAAAACATCAAAAAGTTGAAATACAGTGAGTATCTATTTGAGTTGGTCGACGTTCACTTATTTGTCCTCCCTAGTGAAAGCTGTTATAGATGAGACTCTGCGATTATTCCCGCCCGTGCCCTTGAACCAGCGACAGAGTCGGCCGACTTCGTGCACCCTCCCACCTCCTGACAAAACATTCCTTACTACATCAGAGAAACCCCTTTATATGCCGAAGAGCACTACATTTTTCTATTCGACTTTTCTGATGCAACGTAACAAAGCGCTTTGGGGCCCCGATGCCGATGAATTCGATCCGGACCGCTGGATTGATCCCAAAAGGCTGTCGAGATTCACATCAAATCCAATGATGTTTACCCCATTTAGTGCCGGACCTCGTATTGTGGGCATTTCAATCGCTTTTCAGTGACCAGGCACTGACTCAAAGGCCGCCTACCGCCCGTTTCAGTGCATCGGTCAAAATTACGCATACAATGAAGCATCGTTCTTCCTTGTAAGGATGATGCAACAATTTGATAAGCTTTCGTTGGCTACGGACGCTCAACCGCCATCGTCACTGCCTCCTCCGGAATGGAAATGTGGCATGGGACGTCAGGCGGTAGAGATGATTCGACCGGATGCTGCAATGACGCTGTTTGTCAGAGTAGGTGATTCATTTGGTCTCTACATATGGGTTGCTGATAAGTGAGTGTAGAGTGGACTTTGGGTTAGACTGGGAAAAGCAGCCACCTTATGACACCTCATGACCTGGAATGACCTGAAACGACAGTTTCATGACGTTGATTATACCTGTGCATGATATGTGTGTGTACTGTAACTGGTTGCGGTCACTCCAAACAATGGGCACTCCATTGATGTGGACGTTTGTATTACAGATTATTTCGTTACTTTTCCTTCCACGTGTTTATCTAGATGATGCTTATACTGATAGTCAGTCGGGAGAAACCATACAGACAACCTCCAAATGGCATCGGATCGAGATAAAGATAAATATAAAGTTGGACACGCCTCCATCATTGGGTGGCGAGCAAGACTTCCAACAAGGAAAAGCTGCTTCAAGACCCTGCATGGAAGGATTGACCAGCGGCGTTTCTTCCGCAGCTCTAGCAGCGCGGGCTCTATCGATGGATGCCTCTTCTCCCTCCTCTTCAATTCCGACGCCGTCCTTCCGTAACCATAACCATAAACGCTAAGACTACCCTCGTAATTATCCCAAGCCACGTGTATCCCCTCTGATTGCCAGTGTATCCCGTCGGAATTCCTGCAAGAGGATTTGAGTTCGTGACAGCCACAACCATAGTGTCCGCACATCTCAAAAATGCGCCTAGCATGTCGAAACCTGCTGTTCAGTCCGTGTATTATTGCTCTGCGTTCCACAACGGAACGGCTGGCCAGTACGGCGATACTAATTACAACGAGCTGCGCATGAGTGCGATCAGGGACGAGGAACACGCCGCCCGCGTATACACGATAGGACCGGACAAATAATGTGGGTCGATAGCGAGAGTAATGTTCGGAGTCTTGCAGGAGCCGCTCATTGACTATGTGTGTTGCCAGTGGGCAGCGGTTTCGAGCGCCTCGGCAACTATCCGTCCTCGCGGGCGCTTGACAATGACTCGAAACACGCGGCGTCTATATAAACGTGCATCAGCGCGTATTTTGTGAGCTCTGCGGCCGGCCGTGTGGTAGGCGCCTGGCTCAAAACACAACGATAGATACGCACCCATCATGTCCTTTGCGGTGATTACATCGGCGGGAATGATCCTGTCGCACCACAGGTTACAAGATCCAATGTGACGTCGGCGTTGTAGTATCACCGGACTGCGTCCGCCAACATACATACCGTATTACAGAAATTGGTGTCCCCTGTCCGAATGGCGTCCATCAGTTTTCAGGGGCATGGAGCTACCAAAAGGTGATTCGTATATTCTGGGACACTTCTGTTGGTGAGAACATCATGGAAGGTGTTACTTATCATCGGGGAGATCATCCTCCGACCCTACGTTTCGCGTCTGATCGTTTCGCGTCTGATCGACTATCGTATTATTTTGGAAAAGATTCGTCAGTCGCCGCCCATTGGACAAAGAAAGCTTCCATACACACGGGGAACACCACGTCGCCACCTATGCCTCACGCCTCACCTTTTCTGAATGCTTTTACATCATTCTTCCGAGCGGGTCACATCACGAGGAGTCGCTAAAACGTTTCAAATCAGCACTAAATTTGACGATTTTAATATGACCTTTGACGGTTTGGTCCATCGCGGAGAGCCTAGCGTCATGCACAGCAAAATCGTGTTCATGCCTCAAGAATTAAATTGAGCTTTTTGTCGCACGACTCTGCGAGGTAAATAGCTTGCTCGTGATGTGGATGTGAGTAATCGCGATGACGATATCTACTACGCCGTGTACGGACGGAGTGTCAGAAAGGCGTCACGTTACCGACACAGGAACCAAAGCGATGGAATCCGCAGCCTGGGCAGATGCTGACAACTCGACGGCCGGTCGTTGAAAATAAGCAAAAAAAACGATGTGATAATTGATCGATCGGCAAAACCGCACCAAAAGAGAGGTTAGTAGCGGCGACCGACCAATTCTGTCCACCCTTTCCATTCGAGCTCGAGGTGTTTTTTGGTCGCGGCCATCAGATGTCAGCAAAGCATGCACTGCATTCCCCAAGCAACGGGGGAATAAGTATGCAGTCATCTGGGAGAAATTTTTGAAGAAGTCCTCTTCGAAATTAAGACCCTTCTTTGCAAGCTGAACAACAAGCGGACAACGAAGAAATTGACATGGCATGCGCCGATGTCGACGAGGAGATCGTTCAGCGCGGGTTACTATGTACTCTTCAGTCATTCATCACGGCACTCCCTAGGACGGGCTGGACACATCTCCGCTGAACACGGCGATGGGGCGTTTTGCCTCAGGGTTGGCCTCGACCTGGTGGAATATGAGCGGAAGTTTTACAAGAGCGGTAGATTGAGTTATGTACTGAAAAAATTCCAGAATGGAACCTTGCTCTGCTTTATGTAAAGTGCAAATTTCCACTCACCACATTCAAGATGGAATGGCTATCATAGAATGAGCAACTTGAGGCCCTTGGTCAACTTGACCTGCCATCTAGGTCAACGTTTTAGTAAGAAGGCGAGAGCAGCTGGAAGCTGTATATAGACACCCCCGAGGAAGATTCGGCGCTTACTCTAAGTCAATGAGTCGAAGGACAGACCGGGCACACCATCGAGGCAATTTTCACATAATCAATTTATGGAGATTTATAGACTCAAATTCGTTTGATGATGATTAGTTTCAGTGTTGCGGAGACTTTCCGAAATAAGATATGTCGTCGGGAGAGTGTGGGAATTCTAATTCACACAACGCTGGTAATTTTCACCCAGAACTAATTCCTTGAACTTTGGGACTCGTTCGTCAAACATTGCAATTGCATGGTCAGATATTTGCACTTTGTTGGCAGCACCATATCTTCCAGATACTTTGGGATTTCTTTGGTTACCCTTGGGTCGCTCATCCTCAGTCGTAGACGCGACATCGAAAATGCGTTACACTACCAGGGTACCCCTGCTGGCGATCGCTCGACGAACTTCGGAGCAGATCGTAATCCCCCCTGTAGCATCATCTCGATTCAGCTCTTTTTCCCTTGCTCAATTCCCTCCATGTCATTCTAGTCCAGTTTATCAGAAACACTCGTCCCTAGCCAGGAGCAATCGGCTGAAGCACAATCCTGAGAACGCAAGAAAATTCAGCCTGGAGTCTGTTTTACCCCTGCAAGAGCGGTATGACGGTATGGCTTCATTGACATTCTAGACATTCGATACAGCCTGAAGCAATGATAGTTTGTGTCATCGGCGGTGGTCATGCAGGTTGTGAAGCCGCGACTGGGGCTGCGCGAGCGGGCGCACGAACATTGCTAATCACGCAGAAACTGGACACGATTGGAGAGCTTTCATGCAACCCATCGATTGGAGGGGTCGGAAAAGGGACATTGGTTAGAGAGGTAGACGCACTGGATGGCGTCATGGGCAAGGTCACAGGTGGGTCATTGTCGAATGATCACCCAGAGTTAGCCTGTTCACCCTTGTCAGACAAGGCTGGAATACAATTTCATATGTTAAATAGGTCCAAGGGAGCTGCAGTTTGGGTGCGTCAATCGTAGCTGTGTTTCAGTACCTTGATCCACATACATTTTCAGGGCCCTCGGGCACAAGTCGACCGCAAATTGTACAAACGACATATACAAGATATCATATTCAATTATCCTGATCTAGAAGTTCGGGCTGCTAGTGTGTCAGATCTTGTTTTTGATCATCAGACAGCTTCGTCCAGTTCTGGCGGCACAGTTTGGGGTACCGTGATAGGTGTCAGGCTAGGTGAAAAACTAATTCAAATGCATGGAAAACGACTAATATTAGAATGACAGAGTCTGGGGACGTCATTCCATGTTCTCAGGTCGTTATCTGTACGGGCACATTCTTATCGGGTGAGATACACATTGGTGCGTGCCCTGATCTGCAGTATGCGCCTCAGGCGCCGATTCTAGTTCAGGAATGAAGCGTTTCCCGGCCGGCAGAATGAATGATGCACCTGCCATTGGTTTATCTGCTTCGTTGCGGGCAGCTGGCTTTCAGCTCGGGCGTTTACAAACTGGA
>JBBPMR010000273.1:0-27523 GCA_038090415.1 Rossbeevera mucosa | reverse complement strand
TCGATACAGAATGGGCAAAGAAAACCTGCATTCCTCTCACTCCTCTTGAAAACGTGGTGCCTGTCTACAATGTGGATGGAACTATCAACTCTGCTGGAGGCATTGCATACACATGTAAACTTATTATAGACTATCAGGGACATTGTGAAAAAGTCATTGCCGATGTTACCAACCTTGGCCGGAATCAATTGATTCTTGGATATACATGGTTAAGGGACCACAATCCCTCTATTGATTGGACCTTAGGTCATGTACACATGGACAGATGTCCTATGTCATGCAAAGTATTGAATAGTACATATTGTAATAGAATGGAAGAATACAAGAGATCTTATATAGCAAATACGTACACAGATCAGTTTACGATACCAGACCCTAGCTCAGAAGACGCCTTTAAATTGGTACCTGAACACTATAGAGATTTCCTAGATGTCTTTTCGGAGAAAGCTTCCAAATGCCTCCCTGAACATAAAGCCTGGGACCACGCAGTAGATTTAAAACCCAATTTCATACCTAAAAAGGGTAGATTAATTCTGCTTGGACCTACTGAACAGGATGAAGTAAAAACATTCATAAACGAACAATTGAAGAAGGGTTACATTAGACCTTCTAAATCTCCTCAGACATCTCCAGTGTTCTTTATACCAAAGAAGGATGGAAAAAAGAGAATGGTCATGGACTATAGATATCTCAACGAAGGCACGGTTAAAAATAATTACCCCCTTCCATTAATCTCGCAAATCATAGATAAGCTCAAAGGAGCTAAATTGTTTACCAAAATGGATCTTTGATGGGGATACAATAATGTCTGCATCAAAGAAGGCGACAAATGGAAAGGAGCCTTCATTTGCCACCTAGGGGCCTTTGAACCGACAGTAATGTTCTTTGGCATGTGTAATAGTCCCGCCATGTTTCAACAAATGATGAATGAAATCTTTGCGGAAGACGAAGATATAGTCATTATTTATATTGACGACTTATTGATATTCTCGAAACACCACGATGTACAGAAACATCGCGAAGCAGTACGAAGAGTACTTTGGAAACTTCGTGAGAACAATCTGTTTGTAAAACCATCAAAATGTTTCTTCGAAGTAACAAAAGTAGACATGCTTGGAATGGACGTATCAGGAGATGGAATTTCAATGAGCAAAAATAAACTTGATGGAATCGCCTCATGGCCTGTCCCCCATAATGTAAAAGGAGTTCATAGCTTCTTGGGACTTGCCAATTTCTATCGACGTTTCATTGAGAATTACTCTTTGATTGCCTGACCCTTGCATGACTTAACAAAGAAAGATCAACCCTGGTGCTGGGGAAATGCACAACAAATAGCCTTTGATAACTTAAAAGAAAAGTTTACTACTGTGCCTGTCTTGGCATATCTGGATGACACGACCCCTTATCGTGTCGAATGCGACGCATCAGAATTTGCCACTGGTGCAGTATTGTCGACCCTGAAGGATGACAAATGGCACCCCGTCGCGTATATGTCTCATAGTATGACTAAAGAAGAGCGAAATTACCCTATTGCAGACAAAGAAATGTTAGCAATTATTTGTTCTCTTGAACAATGGAGACACCACCTAGAAGGAGCTAGACATCAGTTTGAAGTTTGGACAGATCACAAAAATCTTATGTACTTTATGAAATCACAAGATCTGAACAAGTGACAAGCTCAATGGGCTCAATATCTCTCTTGTTTTGATTATTTACTTGTAAACAAACCTGGTACTGCAATGGGAAAAGCAGATGCCTTATCTAGAAGAGAAGATCATAGCATAGGAATAGAAAATGACAACAAAAACACAATTATGATAGATAGTTCCAAAATCCGTAGTGTACAAGAAATCGAACTCTTTGACAGGATAAAAATAGAGCAAAAGAAACACACCATCGCTGAAGGATCAGTATATAGAAACAGTTTATGGGAATATGATGGAAAGATATGGGTACCTAGGAATTTGCGTTTAGAAGTAATGATGCAATTTCATGATCATCCACTCACCGGACATAAAGGCCTGGATAAAACCAAAGAATTGATAGCTCGCTACTATAAGTGGCCTGGCATGAAAGCCAATATAGAAACATATTGCAAATCTTGTGATCGATGTGCTCGTATGAAGCCTTTGAATATAGCACCTGCAGGCAAACTGCAACCTTTACCAGTAGCTTCTGGTCCTTGGAAAGACGTTTCAGCTGACTTTGTCACTGGCTTTCCGGAATCACATGGATATGATAGCGTGCTTGTAGTAGTGGATCGCTTCTCTAAAGAGATAGCCCTTATCCCTACTACTAAATCAGTCACTGCACAGAAAACCACGCAATTGTACAAAGACTATGTATGGAAACATCATGGTTTGCCGGATTCTATTGTATCTGATTGTGGTACGCAATTTGCCAGACAAATGATGATCGATCTTCTTAAATTGTTGAAAATTGAAAAGAAAATGCTGCCTATCACCCTCAAACGGATGGACAAACAGAGCATATTAACAGAGAATTGAACCAATATCTTCACTTGTTTGCCGCTGAAAAGCAATCTCAATGGGTAGAATGGCTTGTGCTCGTGCAATTTAACTTCAATAATACGAAATCGTCATCGACAGGGTTTACACCATTTCAGCTCACCAAAACATTTGTTCCTTGCATGGGTATAGAACCAAAAATAGTGAAATCACCTGCTGCAGAAGCATTTGCATCTGATATGAACTCAAATTTGGAGTCTGCCAAGGCAAATCTTGAGAAAACTCATGCTAAAATGTCATTATATGCTGATAAATCTCGATCTGCTGCTCCAGCTTATGCAGTTGGCGATCTCGTTCTTCTATCCTCGGAACATTTGGTTATTGCTGATCGACCCTTGAAGAAGTTGACTGAAAAATGGATTGGGCCTTATCAGGTCACAAATATGTACATGAATTCTGTGGAATTATTGTTCCTGAAATTGATTACCGCTTGTAACGTCATGGATGTCTCACGCGTTAAACCTTATAATGAACCATTGAATGGGCAGCCCACTATATGTCCTGGCCCTATCTCCGTTGACGATGAAGGTCACAAAGAATTTGAAATCAAATATATTGTGGATTCTCAGCCAATCGGTCGTGGTTTCCAATACTTGGTTCATTGGAAAGGATATGATGAATCAGACCGTACTTGGGAAGCTGCTTCTTCAGTTGCCAAAAATGGAAAAGATGCCATTGCCTTGTTTCATAAGAAACACCCTAGCACACCTTGTCGATTGAATATATCTCATGCTTTATTCCAGGGTGTTTTTAATACTCCTGTGATCAATTACACCTCTGGCTCGACTGTGTTTTAATCTTGTGATCTGGAATTTCACTCCTAGTAGGGGGGTAATGTTACAAACCCTCTTTTGCAACCTAGCTTTAGCACCGGTTTATCATATCTAAGCACGCGTCTATCTTATCTTATCGTGTCACGTGACTCGAGTCTAGACCATCATGATGTCATACCTCATGGCTAGCGCATGCTAAAGGCATGGTAGCCTCATGTTATAGTTCTAGACCACAGTTCTCACAGTCGTGTGAACACTTAGTACTTTTATAGTAGATTATCTCATAGCACGTCATTGCTCACTAAGCACCTGCCCTAATGTACACCTCATGGCCACCTCATGTAAAGTAGTATATATAATGACAGACATCAGCCAGACACCTCAGTCTGTTCTGGTTGAATTTCGACCATCAATAGTCCCCCTTCTCTAAGTCTTAGTATCTTGGTGGTGACCTAGTGCATTTCCTGTATAGGATTTGTCGTTGCCAACAGCTATAGGATACCCGAGCATTCTCAGGCTGAATAGTGGGACCAGTGTGACCAGTAACAGTGGTAAGCCTGAGGACCCATGGTTGTGGAGCATGATACTCACAGTTTTGGAGCTCATGGTCAAATCTATGCTCTCTACTGGTTGGTTTTCATTGTTTTCACTCATAGCCTCATTCTTTTTCCTTTTCCATGGGAGGTTATTGATCCAAGCACTGATGGACCACTTTGGGGGCATGGTACTATGCTTCAGGTCCTCACCTACTCATCGTTCACCACCCTGACCTCTTGCCATGTCTGCTGTGTCATCACAGCGGTCTCGACTCACAGTCAGAGTATTGGCTTCATGCTAAAGCTTAACAAGCATCACAAGATAACTAAATAAAATCCATAGACAATATAACTATCCAATTTTGTCTCTTTTATCAATCAACAAAATGTGCATTTGAGTGCACTTAAAATTTTGTTGACCACAGATTTTGTGAATATATCATGAATGAGTTTTCTATATGTTTTCTTTACTTGTCATGCTTGAAAGGCATAAAATCACGTGATGTTAGATGGATCCGTCTGAATGCTACCTTATTAGGAGTGTTGTGTTCAGGGACGAATACTCCCAAATGGCCAAACATTGGAACAGTTTTTTGAGCCACTGTATATACATGATATGTGATCTAAATATGTGTGTGAGATACATGTGTATTCTATAATTGTACATGTGAATCTCTGGTCATATACTATATATGTGCATTTGATTCATTCAACAGCCAGTATTTCTGACCTTGTTGCATTGGCTACTACATGTCAAGCCTTCAAAGAACCAGCCCTGGATATGTTATGAATGGAGCTAGATGACCTGAGACCACTAATAAAGTGTAATCCTGGTCTGTATTATTTCAATTATATGGCTGGGGTAAGGTTTTTTCTTCAAAAGATTTCTAGTGAATAATTTACTCATTTGATATAGACCTGTAAGCTTTTGAGAAGGCTGGAACCACCTGAACTAGATAGAGGAAAGAGATATACAAGTCATGTTCATTCTTTAAGCATTTTCATGCATGATGACTTGACAGTTGATATTAAATGTCTTGTCCATGATCTCTATTGGGAGTCTTTTTGCCTGTATGCAACTTTCAGTCATCAAAACCATAACTGTGGTCACATTGCAAGATGAAATTTATTCAGGGAATAATATTGGCTCACTACTCGCAATAGGAATGCAATGAGTCTGTTCTTGTGAATTTCAACTCACAGTCTCCTCTGATTATATGCCTGAAATTCATGGAATCTTAAAGAGATCAAATGATTTTCATGTGCTGACTCTTCAAGATATTGATATTTATCATTTTACAACATTGAGGCTCACAGAAATATCCATTCAGCTCCATCCATTAGTTCATTTGAATGACAGTGATTTAATAACACTTGCATCTGGTTTCCAGCAGCTGAGGTCATTAGTTATAAATGAAGAAATTGGATTGGGCAGTGCTAGAATAACTCCAGATGGTCTGTTACAGTTTGTCCAGCAATGTCCATTGCTTCAATACATTTGCCTGAAGTAGAGACTCATCTCCACATCTTCTGTGGCAACAACCCCACCTCGTGGTCTGATCTAATCTCTCACACTGAATTCACATATAACCACTGCCCCCACTCTGTAACCAATAAATCTCCATTCTCCTTGATCCTTGTCTTTGAACCTCATGCCCTTCCCTCCATTATCCCTGACACTGATATTCCTGCCATCAAAACATGTCTCAAAGACCTCGCTGCCACTTGTAATGAAGCCCTCACCTCCCATGAACTTGCCAGACAAGTCATGGCCTCCCGATCCAACCAATGCTTTACCCCCTTCACTCTTGGAGACAAAGTCTGGCTTGAAGCCAAAAATCTTTGCCGCATAATGACTCATTTGAAATTTGCCTCTAAATGAAAAGGATCTTTTACTATTACCAAAGTCCTATCTCTGATCACATATAAACTACACCTCCCCAAAATGTGGAAAATCCACAACATGTTCCACATTTCTTTTCTAACCCCATACCATAAGAATTCTGTTCATGTGAAAAACTTCCCTGCACCACCATCGGAACTTATAGAAGGCAAAGAAGAGTACAAAATAGAATGAATCTTATGCCACCACAGAACTCTATCTCGCCACATGTTCCTAATCTGATGGAAAGGATATTCCACTAAAGAAGACTTGTGGATTGTTGAATGGGAGTTGTGGCACACAAAATCCCTCCTCTTCAGCTATAAAAGACTTCATCCTCTCGCCTTTCCTCTTTTCTCCAAACCACCACCCACTCAGAAACAACCATGTCATTCCAAACTCTCTCCAAACTAATCCTTTACTATGGCCATCAAATTTACCTTGTCCACTGCTTTCTCTTTGTCACTCTCTATCTTCTTCTCTCCCTTAGATACTATGTTCTCCATCGCCCAGGCCAGCTGGGATAACCAGTCTGAGTTGGACATCTTGCTCCCTGTTTCCCTTGCTATCACACCATCCTCCTGTCTCCCCAAACCAGTCCTCTCTGTTAATGTTCCTCTCTACACCTCTTGTCTCCATGATGATTTCCCTGATGAGAAATACTATACATCTGCTTAATGAATCAGTTCATTACCAACTCCTGTCTTGCCACCCCCATTGCTGCCTACTTGGACGTGGGCTCACCACTCACCACTCTCTATCATGCCTACCTCCAATGCAAACACCTCACCCCCATTGCATTCCATGTCACTGTGCAAGCACATGTTGTATTTATCGGATCCCTCCTCTCATTCATTCAGAATAAACTTTGTGGCACCCTCTTCATCACTCTATATCAACTTGGCATGGGAGAATTTCTACAGGACCTCAATTGATACCTTGCTGAGCTGCATTGACAACAACACATCCCTTCTCCCCACACTCCATCTGCATCATCCTCTCCCTGAGGAACTTATGAACTCGACACTCTTGATTGAACTGAAGCCCATTGAACTGGTAACAATGGACAAACCCCTCTTCCTCATTTCCATCTCTGTTATCATGAAGCCTGTTACCACTGCTATCATCTTGGACACCAACATGTGGATTGCATGTTCTATCAATGCTCCACCTGTTTATGTTGGCAACCTGGTCACCCTTAGACCTACTGCCCGCTAAGGTGCCCTTCTGGTATTCCATCCCCAGCTTCTTCCCCACAGTCCTCTCAATATTCATGCTCCAGTTGCTCCTCCAGATGTTCCAACCGGATACATTCTGTTCCCCCTCCTCATCAATGCCATTCTCTGTCTGCAGATGATACCCTCATAGACAATGACCCTTGGAATGACACAGCTTACACAAACGTCACTGGTTTCCCAGGTCTCTGTTATGGAAACTTCAAGTCCTTTGCTGGTAGCTTGAACATAGTAGAGGGGTAATGTTATGATTCATCATTTCATTTCTTTCCTTGTTCTCACAATGGACTACTAAGTCACTGTGTTCAAACCATGCTCTGGCCATTTCTTTCTTCTGTGATGACTATATACCCATTACTCATCACTCCGTTTACTCACTTGCGTTAGTCATCATTTCTTCCATCACCTTCTGACTTTCCATATGACTCATCTTATTTGTAACCATTACTCATCCACAGTCATTCTGACTCATCTTCATTACTGCAGATTACTTACCATTCTTCCACCATGTTCCATGGTGTTCCATTTGCTTATTCAGCTTCTCTCCCTTGTACTATATAAATGTTATGATTCATTGTTCCTTTCTTTCCTTGTTCTCACTATGGACTACCAAGTCACTGTGTTTCAACTATGCCTTGGCCATTTCTTTTCTTCTATGATAACTGTATACCCATTACTCATTGCTCTACCTTAGTCATCATTTCCTCCATGACTCATCCTCATTTGTTATCATGAGTCATCCTGACTCATCCACAGTCATCATGACTCATTGTTTGTAATCATTACTCATTCAGAGTCATTCTTGTTGGCAATGTCAAATCCTATACAGGAAATGTACTAGGTCACCACCAAGATACTAAGACTTAGTGCAAGGGGACTATTGATGGTCGGAAATCAACCAGAACAGACTGAAGAGTCTGGCTGGTGTCTGGCATTATATATACTACAATACATGAGGCATACATTAGGGCAGGTGCTTAGTGAGCAATGACGTGCCATGAGATAGTCTACTATAAAAGTACTAAGTATTCACATGCTCGTGGGAACAATGGTCTAGAACTACAATCATGAGGCCACCATGCATTAAACATGCGCTAGCCATGAGGTGTGACATCTTATGATGTCATAGTAGTCCAGACTCAAGTCACGTGACACGATAAGATATGATCCGGCGCTTGATAGATAAGATAAGATAGATGCGCGCTTAGATAAGATTAGATAAGATAAACTGGCGCTAAAGCTAGGTTGCAAAAGAGGGTTTGTAACAATTCTGACTCATCTTCACTACTATGGATTACTCACCATTCTTTCACCATGTTCCATGGTGTTCCATCTGCTTACTCAGCTTTCTTTTCCTGTACTATATAAACCCATCCATATCCTCTGTATTTTCCAAGCTAGATCTCCTCTGTACTCCCTTGTACTTTGGTACTCCCTGCAATCTAGCCCATTCCTTGACAACCCTTTAGTGGAAAGAACTTCCAAAAGTCCTTGTCCTACTTCTGAGTGGACACTCTTGACTTGTAATGCTTCACTTGATTGTGTTACCTTCATCTTGACATTCAATTGAATGATACCTGCAGCTGTTACCCTTAACAGCAACCCTTGTCTTTCATTGAGACCTTCAATCTCAATGATATCCTTGTCCTTTGATTGTTCTTTCTGATGATACCTTGCACCCCTTGCTTCACAGAGGCTACACTTGTTCCTACCCAAACCAAGCATAACAATAAACCAGTCCATACCTTCTGTATTTCCTAAGCTAGATCTCCTCTATACTTCCTTGTACTTCGATACTCCTGCAATCTAGCCCATTCCTTAACAACCCTTCAGTGGGAAGAACCTCTGGAAGTCCTCATCCTACTTTTGAGTGCATGCTCTTCAATCTCTCAACTTGTAATGCTTCACTTGATTGCATTACCTGCATCTTGACATTCGATTGAGCGATACCTGCAGCTGTCCTTCCAACAGCACCCCTTTGTTCATTGTTGCAACACTTGATCTTGGTGATTCCCTTGTCTCTATATTGTCCTTTGGACAATATCTTCAACCCCCTTGTATTACAGAGGCTACACTTGTTCCTACCTGGACCAAGTGTAACAGTAGATGTTACAACTTGCCTCTATTCTTTTCCTTTCTTTCTTCATCAACACTTATCACTATGACTTTCTCTTATTGATTGTTTACTCACAGTATTTTAGTCATCCACAGTCTTCGTAACTCATCCATAACTGTGGATTACCAATCTCTCTGACTCATGCTTATTCACCTTGCTTTGTTATCTGCTTAATGTACACTTACTCATCCACAGTCTTCATGACTCATTCATACTGCGGCTGGCTCATCTCCCTTCAGTCAGGTTCCATAACCTTCCATTCTTCTTCTATATAAACCCTAGACACTTGCCCTTGTAACACTAAGCTAGAGCTACTTGATACTCTCAAATCTATCTGCTTTCAGCCCAACCCTTAGTCTCTCTCTGAGCATGTGCTCCCACTTTAAATTCTTCGTTGTTCCAAGGCCTTTCCCTTTGGACTTCTCAGTCAAACCCTTGTGCTATGTTTTGTGGTGAAGCTCTCAAGGTACCCTTAGCTCTAGTCGTTCTTAGGCCTTTCCCTTCAGACTCCCCTTAGCCAAGTCCTCTTGCTATGCTTCATGGTGAAGTTCTTGAGGCAACCTTAGCCTTAATCTGTTGTTGTCCTCAGGTGTCTACCTCTGGACTCCTTAGCCTTAGCTCCAGTACCTATCAAGTCTACAGCTGACCCTACCCAGGCCAGTTGTAACAAAAGTTCTAGCTTCTCTTTGGTTACCCTTGTTGTGAACTGCTACCACCATTCCTTCCAAACTCTCTTACTCAAGACCTGAGGGAAGGAATCCCCCTTTCACCCCACAGAACCCCTTAATATCCTTAGCCCACCAAGCCCTAGCTATAGCCTCCTCTTGGAGAGAAGGCCAAGCTCCCCCTGAGTCCCTAGAGTCCCTTCCTCACCACACCAGTGATGAAGACAGAGATTCTGATCTGGATCTGACCCTTCCCTCTGCCCAAGAACTAGATGACACCATCTCCCTTGACACCAAGTTAGCCCACCAGCTATCCTTAAGCCTTACCCTCCCCAGACCTCCTACTCCTCCATCATCCACCCCGATCGCTTACCAACCCCTCTTTAGCCTTCCACCTCCACTCCCTTGTGTCATGTCATCTAAAGTCACTGAACTTTGCCTCAACCAACCTGAGGACTTCAATGGTTCTCAGGATAAAGCAATGCCCTGGATATGCTCTATCCAGAGGGATCTCGCCATCAAGGAAGACACCTACCACTTAGATAAAAGGCAGGTCAGATTTGCCCTCTCTTTCATGAAGAAGGGTACCACCTACTCTTGGGCTGATACCTTTTCCTCAAAATGGCTCTCTGCTGGCTCTCTCTCTAGGTATCTGGAGCGATTTCTTCAATGAGTTTAAGAAAACCTTTGAACACTCCAACTTGGCAGCCAACACCCTTACTTGGCTCTTCTCCTTCCGCATGGAGACCAAACATGACAGGTCATTTTTCCTCTCCCTTGCCTTCTACATCACCAAGTTCCAGAACAGAGTTGCCATCTCTGATCTCTAGAAAGAGGCCACCCTCTGTTAGTTCTTTTTGACTGGCATTCTCTCCTCCCTCTCTGAGCAAGTCTATCTTATGGAGAAAGTATCCACCACTGTCGCTGATTGGTATACCAATGCACAGAGACTCAACGACTATCAATGTCATGCTGCTATAACCACCAAACTCCACAGAGGATGTGGCCCATTCCACCTCTTCATTCTCCAAACCACCATCCACTCTCCTAAGAAGAGAGATTCCAATGCCATGGATGTAGATGCAGTGAAAATTGCAAAGCTCACTCCTGAGGAAAGGAAGTGATGCTTCAAACTTGGACTTTGCCTTTGCTATAGAAAACCTGGTTATAATGCCACCTCTTGCTCCACCTTTGCAACCACCACTCTGGCCATCTCCTCCTGCAAGTGATTCACCAAAAAGGTCGCTAAAGCAGAAGAAAAGGATATCCCAGCCCTTATAGACATGGAGGAAGACCCTGACGATGAAAAAGTCATTGGAAAAACTGCTTTCTCTTGGAGTTTTTAAAGAGGAGACCTTGTTTGATGCAAGGCTCTCCTATCTCTACCACCTATGCACCTCTATTTATATCTAAGTCTTCAAAAGCAATGAAAATCCCCATTTGCCTCATTATACCTTCACACACCCTCCAAGCTGTCAAAATCACTGCTCTAGTAGACAGCAGTGCAGAAATCTCCTGCATTGACTGGTCTTTCATTTGAAAACACAGACTCCCCAGGACCAAACTGGAGAACTTGGTCCAAGTATGGAATGTTGACCAATCTGTCAACAAGAAAGGTAACATTCTCTTCTCCACTTCTCTCTTTGTCAACATTGAAGGGGTTACCCAGCAGGTTCTCTTCCATATTATGGACTGTGAAAATGAAAACACCATCCTATGATTCCCCTGGCTATGCACCATAAATCCTAATATTGACTGGGAAGCCCAAACCCTCTTCATCTTGGAGACTTCAGACATGTCTGCCTATTTATACCACCTCCACACTGTGGACTTCCAATGTCATGACTTCCACTTCCAAAAGTCCATTCCTCCACCTCAGAAGCTCCCTAGACATATTAATGTTCACACTACCCACAATAAACAACTCTATGACTACCTTGAGTTTGAGACCAAGTTCCAGTTCCTCAAAAGAGCAACAAACAACCAAGTCCTAACCTGGATCATGAGGTGTGGTTCCAGGTTCATCTCTAAGGGATCCACTCTTATTGCTCGCCTCACTACTGCCACCAATCTCACCATGGAGGCCGAAAAATCTAAGTTCAAAGTCTCCTACCTCTCCGAGTACTCTAAATTCAAGTCTGTCTTCTTGGAAGAAGCCTTCTCTTATCTTCCCCCTCTAGGTCCTACAACCATGCCATCAACCTTGATGAGACCTTCATCCCTAAGATAGGGAAACTTTACCCCCTCTCTCCTGATGAACAAAAGGCCACTGAGTCCTTCCTTGAAGAGAACCTCCAGAGTGGAAAGATCTGCCCATTCAAGTCCCTTCAAGTGCCCTCATTCTTCTTCATTAAAAAGAAGGACAGAAAGCTCTGCCCTTGCCAGGACTATCATTACCTGAATATCCACACCCCTTGAGAGGTCAACAAGCTCAAGGGAGCCAAGGTCTTCACCAAGTTTGACGTTCAATGGGGGTATAACAACATCTGAATCAAGAAAGGCCATCCATGTTCCTGGCAAGCTCCTTGCTGGCCCCAACACCCTCTCTCGCAGACCGGACAAACTGTCCTCCCTGCTCAAGAATAATGAGGCAGTCACCCTGCTCTCTCCCAACCTCTTTGTCTGTGCCTTTGATGTTGCACTTCATAACAAAATTGCCTCAGCTGCCAGTGACAACACTCTTGTTCAAAATACCCTATAGAGTCTCAAAGGCACTATTCCCCCAGCCTTCCACTCTTGCCTCTCTGATTGGAAATATTCAGATGGCATCCTTATCTACCAGGACCAGGTTTACCTTCCTATTGCCTCCCTTCGTAAAGACAAAGTCTCTCGAGCCCATGATCACTCCTCCACTGGCCATCCTGGCTACTTTAAAACGCACCAGCTTGTCTCCATCAAATACTGGTGGCCTGGCCTCACCCAATTCATTCACAAGTATGTCAAAGGATGCTCCCTTTGTCAACAATGCAAAGCAAACACCTACCCCAGCTCCCCTCCATTAAATCTTCCTCCTCATGCCCCTTCCAGCAAGTCTCCTGTGATCTTGTCATCAACTTGCCCTCCTCCTCCAGCTTTGACTCTTTACTGGTCATGGTAGACCATGGCCTTACAAAGGGGGTGATACTTTGTCCTATCAAGAAAACCATCACCACAGAGGGGATTGCCTCTCTTTTTTTTCACAAAGTCTACAAACACTTCAGCCTATATGACAAGATTATCTCTGATTGTGGCCCCCAATTCACCTTCTCCTTCACCAAAGAACTTGAAAAGGTCCTCAGCTATGATCTCTTCCTCTCCACCCTTTATCATCCTCAAACTGATGGAGAAACAAAGTGGGTCAACTAGAAAGTCGAGACTTATCTTCAGATCTTCTGTGGCGATAACCCTGTCACATGGGCTGATTGGATCACCCATGCAGAATTCACCCACAATCACCACCCTCACTCCATCACTGGGAAATCCCCCTTCTTCTTTATGATGGGCTTCGACCCTCACCCCCTCCCACCATCTTCACTGGAACCAACCTTCCTGTGGTGGAATCCCACCTTAAATCTCTCACAGCTGCCCAAGATAAAGCTCTGGCCGCTGATAAACTTGCCAGGCAGATCATGAAAGCTTGCCATAGCAGAGGATTTAAGCCATTCTGCAAAGGAGATAAGGTGTGGCTAGAAGCCCAGAACTTGAAATGTTCCTCCACCTCCCCCAAGTTCACTCCAAGGTGAGAAGGACTCTTTACCATCACTCAGGTCCTATCTCCCCTCACCTACTGACTATGCCTCCCTAAAACATGGAGCATCCATAATGTGTTCCATACTTCCCTCTTATCACTCTATTGTGAAAACCCCATACATGGTCTGAATTTCCCTGCTCCACCCCTGGACCTAATAGAAGGCAAAGAAGAGTATGAGATACTGCAGATCATACACCACAGAGGCTCTGCAAGGAACCACATGTTCCTAATTCAATGGAAAAGATATACTGCAGAAGAAGACACCTAAATCCCTGAGCAGGAATTAAAACACACCAAGTCTGCTCTCCTTGCTTATAAAAGATTCCACCCCTCCATCTTCTCCCTCTCTAACCCTTCCATCTAAACCAACATGTCCCATGTCTCAAATGAATCCCTCTCTTCCATATCTTCCCATAACTGACAATACCCCCTTCCACTGGCGCCCTGAGTTCCCCCTTGTTGGCAACAACAAAACCTATACAGATAATGCACTAAATCACCCACACAATAGAGACCAAGGAAATGTTAAGGCGGAAATCAACCAGAACAGACTGGAGTGTCTGGCTGGCACTAGCATTGTTATATACTACTATATATGCATTAGCCATGAGGCATACTCTAGGGCAGGTGCTTAGTGAGCAATGACATGCCATGAGATAAACTACTATATAAGTACTAAGTGTTCATATGCTCATGGGAATGATGGTCTAGAACTATAACATGAGGCTACCATGCCTTTAGCATGCGCTAGCCATGAGGTATGACATCATAGTGGTCTAGACTGGAGTCATGTGACAAGATAAGATAAAGTTGAGCGTTTTATTGATAAGATAAGATAGACGCGCACTTAGATAAGATTAGATAAGATAATTGGGCGCTAAAGCTAGGTTGCAAAAGAGGGTTTGTAACACCCCTCCTGGTCCCTTCTCTCTGCCCTGTCCTTGCTGTTGATATCCCCATCTATGCCCTTTGCCTTTGCAATGATGAACCTTTGTCCCCCTCTACTCATCACCTCAGAGCATACCTGCAGGATTCTAGAATGCACCGCCCTGTCACCGCCCATGTTGACATAGAATTCCCCCTCAACTCACTGTACCCCACCTTCATACACTCCTCTCGCCTCCTTCCCATTGTCAATGCCATGCTCTCCTCTTCGAAAAGCAGTCAAGCATTCTTGGCATTCCAGATATCCACCTCCCACCAGGCCATTGAGGAACAGCTCCTCTCTGCCATGCATCAGCTAGGCATGATGGAGTTTGTCAACAATATCAATAGGTTTCTGGCTAAACTGGCCATCCACCCCTTGCCCCTCCTCTTCCCCCCCTCCTTGTTACAACTTGCCCCTACTCTTTTCCTTTCCCCTCTCCTTCTTTCTCTTCTTCTCTCTCTCTTTGTAAACGCCTACCACTATGCCTTTCTCTTATTGATTGTCTATCGATCCTATTACTCATTGTACTCTAGTCATCCACAGTCTTCATGACTCATCCTGAACTGCGGATTACCAACCCTTCTGACTCATGCTTACTGATCTTGCTTTATCATCTGCTTACTGTACTATGACTCATCCGCAGCTTCTTTGACTCATCCATACTGTGGATGACACATTCCCCTTCCATTCCATTCCATGATGTTCCATCTCTCTAGTACATAAACCCCAGACACTCAACCCTGTAACCTTAAGCTAGAGCTACTTGATTCTCCCTTGAATCCATTTGCTTCTAAGCCAATCCCCTGTCCCTCTGAGCGTGTGCTCCTCAAAGTCCCTTGTTGTCCTTAGGCATTCCCCTTCGGACTCCTCAGCCAAGTCTTCGTGTTTCGCTTCATGGTGAAGCTCACTAAGCATCTCTAGTCCTTAGTCATCCTTAGGCCTCCCCCTTCGGACTCCTTCCCCCTTCGTCGTCCTAGGTGTCTACCTTTGGACTTCCAACCCTCTGCTCTAGTACCCATCAAGTCTACGACCGACCCTATCCAGGCCAGTCGTAACACTCCTCTCCTTCTGGACTCTCCCAAACCTTCCCTGCTAAGGTTGAGGTGGTCTCTCCAACTAGTCTCCTCAAAATTCTGTCCACTCCCTCCACACTGTCCTTCCTGCTTGACCCTGCTGAGATCGAGGCCCTTCACTACTCCAAAGAGGTCACCCCTTCAGAACATGACCACTATGAGGGAATTGACCCAGCCTTTCTGGTCTCCAAGTTTCCTCCTACCCCCTCTTCCTTCAATGTCAAAAAACCTGTCACCATGGACAGCATTGAACTGGGACACCCCTAAAACATTCAAAACTGCCCCTTTCCTGAGGACACCCCCTCTTTTCCTCCTTATGCTTCCAATGTCAATGCCTAGAACACTTTTAGGTTGACTGCCCTGAGTACCAGTGCCCCACTTGTCTTCGCAGACAGCCTGGTCATATTCAATGGAGTTGTCCCTTATGCAGGTGCACTCCTTGTTGCTCCTCCTCCTCCTCCTCCTTCTCCTCCTCTAAATGCTCCAGAGGCTTCAAATGCTCTTCCAGGTCATCCAATCACCCCCTTCTCATTTCTTCCCCTCAATTTGACCCTCAAGACAACATCAGCAATTACAGCAATGACTTTTATGATGATGTCACTGAGTCTAACATGATAGGAGAATGCTGCAGTCACTTCTGACTGCTTTGTTCAGGTGAACGGAAGCCTACTGTTACAAATTTGCCTAAACAGCCACTATTGCTATAGTCACAGTCTTGTCCTATTGAATATAGACATTGAATAAACCATTGGCACCAATGTTAAGTGCATACTATAGTCATAGACATCTGCTTCTTAGCGCTCACATTGTTATTGATATAGACACGCACCATAGGCACTCACGATTGTCATTGTCATTGATAGTTCATTGATAGTCATGTGACTTATGACGTCACACATTGTATTACACTGCATTTGTCATTAGGCTCTAGCCCATGACATCATAGTCCTCATTGATAGCTGTTGAAGAATAGGGTAGGAGGTGGAACAACTAAGAGCGAATGCACCCGTGGACCTGAACTGAGTGATAATCGACAGGGATACCTGTCGACCACTCAGGCCATATATACTATTCTCTTATCTATCTATTAATACATGCAGTAGATAAGAAGATAAGGGAATGAGTCCATAAGCACGTCATCAGGATATTCCAACACTCCCCCCAGAAGCGAGCGAGGCTCAGTTAACTTGTGGTGGTTGAGGATCGCGATGCTTCTTTCAGTTGCGTCCTGATTGACAGCGTCTATAGCGGAGTTCCTCAGCATCAGACTGTTATGTTTTACTCATTTCTTTCTTTTGTTTTCACTATGGACCACCAAGCCTCTGCGTTCAAACCACACTTAGACCATTTCTTTCTCCTATGATGACATAATACCCTTAACCCATCTATCTTAGTTATCATTTCCTTCATGACTCATTCTGACTCATCGATGCTGCGCATTACTCATCTTATTTGTAACCATTACTCATCCGCAGTCATTCTGACTCATCTTCTGTGCTGCAGATTACTCACCATCCTTCCACCATATTCTATGGTGTTCCATCTGATTAGTCATCTCCATTTCTCTGTACTTATATAAACCCTTCCATACCATTCGTATTCCCTAAGCTAGATCTCCTCTCATCTTTGTACTCCTGTACTTTGTCAATCTAGCCCACTCTTCCCTTCATTGGGTGAATCTCTGCAAGTCTTCGTCCTCCTCTTGACTGGATGCTCAACATTGTGACACTTCACTAGATTGTGTCATAGTCGTCGCTACGATTGATAGCTCGACATCTGTGGTCGCCACCTCAAAGCGACATTCTCTGTCCTTCATCCATCGTTGAGGCTCTTGACCTCCTTGATACCCTTCATCCTCAGGTGCCTAACTTTGGCAACAACTCTGACCCTTCGTCATAGAGGCTATGCTCGTTTCTACCCGAACCAAGTGTAACAAAAGATCTAGCTTCTCTTTAATGGTCACCACCGCTGTGAACCGCCCACCATTTCTCGACCCCCTCATAACCCTGATCCCCGTCGCTTAAGGCAGCAACCCTCTGCCCCCTATCCCATCGAAACCTCACCTGAACCCTTTGTCCACTTCAGCCTCAAAGATAATACTTCGGAGCCTGACATCCTCATCCCTTCTCCTGAAGACGAGGATCAGACGCTGTCCCTGTTCCTCCACCTGCGAACCACTCTATCCCTACCCCCTGACCCCACTCCTCCTTCACCCACTCCTGTCCAACAACTGCCCTCCATATCCAAACCGACCGAACTTCGCATCGCATCCCCCGAACACTTTGATGGCTCTTATACCAAAGCCATGCCCTGGCTTTCTTCGGTTACCTTCTATCTGGAGGTTAACAAAGAAGTATACAACACCGACGCAAAGAAAGTCACCTTCGCCCTCTCCTTTATGACCAAAGGGTCTGCTGCCACCTGGGCCCAAACCTATTGACAAAACTCTATCGACGCTGATGGAGACGTCACTATTGGAACCTTCAAGGAGTTCCTGAAACTTTTCCAGGCTGCTTTCAAGCACCATGACACCGTCAACAACACCATCGCCTGGCTTTCCACCAAGCGGATGGTTCAGAAGAAGAAAGGAGGACCTTTCGAACTCTCGCTCACTGAATACATCGCCTCGTTCCACAACAACGTTGCACAAGCTCAGATTGTCAACCCTAATGTCTTGATCTCGTACTTTGGAGCAGGAATTCCTTCTGCCCTTACTCGCCGAATCTATTCTATGGACACTGTTCCAACGACCATTGATGACTGGTACAAATGTGCCACTCAATACCAATCCCAATGGGATACTGCCAACCTTATCATATCTTGCTCCCATAACCCCTTCTGCAATGTCACATCCTTTCAACAATCCTCACCCACCACCTCTACCTGTGACCCAAACGCTATGGACGTCAATGCCATCAAAGTAGGGAAGCTCACCCCAGAAGAACGCAAACAATGCATCGAGAAAGGTCTCTGCTTCTGATGCTGAAAACTGGGATATACCAACGCCGCCTGCCCAAACTTCGCGTCCTTATCCCAACCTCCTAGAAAGAAGGTTCAGCGAGTGGAAGAGAATCCCCCCAAGCTTGAAGAGGTGGAGGATGACAAAGAAGACAAAACAGTTGGAAGAGTCTGCTTCTCCACCCCCACCACCAAGTCAGATTTTTGAAAAGGAGACCTCATTCAACACAAGGATCTCCTAGAGCTACGTGTGCATCTGTAATTGTATCTCAGTCTGCTAAATCCATGCAAATTCCATTGCAACTGGTAGTACCTTCACACACTATGAAAGTTGTCTACACCCACACTCTTGTTGACAGCGGTGCAGATATCTCCTGTATCGACTGGCAATTCATTCACAAAAACCACCTCCCCACCGAAACCCTCAAAACTCCCATCTTGGTCCAAAATGTTGACCAATCCTCAAACAAGAATGGTGAAATCCGCCGCTCTTGTACCCTCTATGTCAACATCGAAGGGGTATCTCAAAAGGTCCTCTTCTTTGTCATGTCCTGCAGCAGAGAAAACATCATCCTCGGTCTACCTTGGCTTCGTACAACCAACCCCACCATCGATTGGAAGGCTCAAACCCTAACCATCGACGAAGCTTGCAACCAATCCAAGGACTTGTACTCCACCTATGTCGCTGACTCCCACTGCCACGATTTGTGTTTCTGCTTCCCTTCGGCTACCCCTTTTAAACCACTGCGACATACCCTTGTTCAACCCGAAGCAGCAGAATGACTCCAATCCTTCATGGAGTTCAATGACCCCACAGATTATATTCTCCGCGCCAAAGAGAACCGTACCATCAACTGCGTCCTTCGCGGAGCCTGTCGCTTCGCCCCTCCTGGATCTCCTCTTTGCAGGAAGATCACTTCATCCACTGAACTCGCTGCTGCTGCTGAAAAAGCCAAACCAATCCCTGTTCTCCCAGCGGAATATGCCACATATGCATCAGTCTTCACCGAAGACACCACCGACCACGTACCCCCATCTCACCCCTATGATCACCAGATCAACCTCACCAATTCTTTCATTCCAAAAATTGGAAAACTTTACCCACTATCTCCGGAAGAATGTAAAGCCACCAACGACTTCCTTGAAGAAAATCTTCACTCTGGAAAGATTCATCCTTCGAACTCCCCTCAGGCCTCCCCTTTCTTCTTCGTGAAGAAAAAGGATGGTAAACTTCACTCATATCAAGACTACTGCTATGTCAACAAACACATGGTTCGAGACGCATATCCTCTCCCCTTGATCTCTGACCTCGTTGATAAACTCAAGGATGCTAAGGTCTTCACCAAGTTTGACGTCTGCTGGGGATACAACAACGTCTGCATTAAAGATGGGCACCAGTGGAAGGCTACCTTTATTACTCATAAAGGGCTTTACGAACCCACCGTCATGCTTTTCGGCCTATGCAACTCCCCCACCACATTCCAGGATTTCATGAACGACTCCTTCCGAGACATGATCACTGAAGGATGGTTAATCATCTACATGGACGACCTCCTTATCTTCTCCCCTGACAATGCCACTCATACAGAATGTACCAAACGTGTCCTCCAGAGGATGCAGGAACTCGACCTTCACCTCCGTCTCTCTAAATGTAACTTCACCACAAAGGAGGTCAAATACCTCAGCATGATCATTCAACCAGGACAAATTGCCATGGATTCTGTCAAACTCGATGGAATCGCCTCCTGGCCAACACCCACGAAAGTCAAGGAAGTTCGCTCATTCCTTGGCTTTGCCAACTTCTACTGCTGATTCATTCCGGACTACTCCACCATCGCTCGACCCCTTCTTGACCTAATGAAGAAAAACATTGCATGGTCCTGGACTACTGCTTGTGAACAATCATTCCAATCCCTGAAACGACTGTTCCTTTCAAAGCCAGTCTTATGTCTTTCTGATCTCTCTGCTCCTTTCGCCATCACCACTGATGCATCAAAGTATGCCACTAGTGCTATCCTTCTCCAGAACGACTCAAATGGTGATTGGCATCCATGCTCCTACCTCTCACAAACCTTCTCCACAGCAGAGCGGAATTATGACATCTACGATCGCGAACTCCTCGCCATCATCCGAGCTCTCAAAACATGGAGACATTATCTCCATTGCTCTCCGTTTCCTGTACAGGTCTTTACCGACAATAAAAACCTCACATACTTCCGACAAGCGCAACACCTGAACCGCCGCCAAGCCTGCTGGCTTCTGGACCTCTCCGATTTTGATCTGAAAATCAATCGTTCATGTCACTGGCAAACTCCTTGCCAGTCCTGACGCCCTCTCCCACCGCTCTGACCTGTGTCCCAAATCCCCTGACAATGACAACACGGTCCTTCTCCCAGACTCCCTCTTTGTCCATCTCATCGACTTGACACTTCACGATGTCATTGCCGAATCTTCCAAAGATGATCCCCTCATTTTGCAGGCCCTTCAAGCTCTAGATGGTAAAATCCCACCTGCATTTCAGTCTTGTCTCTCGTATTGGCAATTTGCTGCTGGTGTCCTTACGTACAAAGGCCGTGTCTATGTTCCCCCCGTCAATGACTCCCACCGCACTGTTCTCCAACGTTGCCATGATCACACCACTGCTGGTCATCCCGGTTACCTGAAGACTCGCCAGCTCATCGCTGCTGAGTTCTGGTGGCCCGGCCTTGCCCAATACGTGTGGAAGTATATTGAAGGCTGTGCTCTTTGCCAACAGAACAAGGCAAACACCCATCCCACTGTCCCGCTGCTCCACCCTATTCCTCCTTCTTGTTCTCAACCATTCCAACAGGCCTCGTGCGATTTCATCACTGATTTGCCCGCTTCCTCTGGATTTGACTCTCTCCTGGTCATGGTTGACCATGGGCTTAGTAAGGGGGTAATTCTCTGCCCCACAAAGAAAACCATCACCGCTGAAGGGATAGCCTCCCTCTTCTTTCACAAAGTCTATACTCACTTCGGACTATATGACAAAATCATCTCCGATCGAGGCCCCCAATTCGCCTCAGCCTTTGCCCAAGAACTTGGACAACTCTTGGGCTATGACCTTTCCCTGTCCACCGCATACCACCTGCAATCCGACAGTGAAACCGAATGCATCAATCAAGAAGTTGAGACGTATCTCTGCATCTTCTGCGGAAGTAATCCCACCTCATGGTCTGACTTGATCTTGCACGCTGAATTTGCACACAACCACTGTCCCCATTCCATCACCAACAAATCACCATTCTCGCTGATTCTTGGCTTTGAACCCTGTGCCCTACCCTCCGTCATCTCCAATACCAATATCCCTGCAATAGAAACTCATCTCAAAAACCTTACTGCCGCTCGTGACAAAGCCCTTGCCTTCCATGAACTTGCTAGACAGGTCATGACCTCCCGCTCAAACCGCCGCTTCATCCCCTTTGCCCTGGGTGATAAAGTCTGGCTCGAAGCCAGAAACCTCCGCCAAAACATGACTCATGCTAAGTTCACTCTGAAGTGTGAAGGACCCTTTACCATTACCAAAGTCCTATCGCCGATCACGTATAAACTCCACCTTCCTAAAATGTGGAAGATCCATGACATGTTCCATGCCTCACTTCTCTCCCCTTATCATGAGAACTCCGTCCATGGAAAGAACTTCCCAGAACCACCCTCGGAACTTGTAGAAGGTGAGGAAGAATATGAAATAGAACGGATCTTATGCCACCACAGAACTCCGTCTTGCCGCATGTTCCTGATCCGATGGAAAGGGTACTCTGCCGAAGAAGACTCGTGGATTGCCGAATCAGAATTATGGCATGCGAAATCTCTCCTCGAAGACTATAAGAAGCTCCACCTGGTCGCTTTCCCTCTTTCTTCCTCACCACCACTTCCTACCAAGAAATCTTCACCACAATGTCGCTCCTAACCTTTTCAAAACTCGTTATCTGTTATGGCCATTGAATTTACTTCTTCCACACCATCCTCTGTCTCTTCGTCCACCTCCTCATCCTCACCCTTAGATACTATGTCCACTATCGCTCAGTCCGGCTGGGATGACCCATCCGCCCCCAGCTGGAGGGAATGTCACACCATCGCCTGGAATACCCAACCAGAATCTGAAACCTTACCCCCCATCTCCCTCGCTACCACTCCGTCCGCTTGCCTCCCTGAACTGGTCCTTTCCGTCGACATCCCCCTCTATGCCTCTTGTCTCCACAATGACTTCCCTGACGATGAATATATCCACTCCCTCACCCATTGCATCACAGACTCCCATTTGGCTTCAGCTATTGCCACTTACCTAGATGTGGAATCACCACTTTATTCCTTATACTGCACATATCTCCAATGTGAATGCATCACCCCCATCGCCTCCCACGTCACCGCGCAAGCCCATGTTGGGTTCATTGGATCTCTGTTATCTACCATATGGAACGAACTTCGAGGAGCTCTCGCAGTTGCCCTATACCAATTGGGCATGGGAGAATTTTTACAGAACTTGGATCGTTACTTAGAGGAACTACAACACCAGGAACGCATTCCCTCTCCCCATACACCGTCCGCATCTTCTTCCCCGATCGGTACTGCCGAAATTGATGCCCTGGATCGTGCAGAAGTCTACTGGACCGGCAATACGGAACAAACTCCTATTCCCCATACGCACCCACACTACAATGAAGCATGCTACCACTGCCATCGCCTGGGACATATTCGGGTAGACTGCCCATTCTACCAATGCCCCACGTGTCTCCACTGGTGACCTGGCCACATTCAAAGCCACTGCCTGCTTTGCTGTCCCCCGGGTATTCCTTTCCCGGCGTCCTCGCCGCAATCATCTCCCAACTCCTCGCACTCCTCATGCTCCAATTGTTCACGTTGATCCAATCAGATTCTTCCTGTTCCCCCACCTCACCAACACTGCTCTCCATCTGCTGATGACACTCTCGTCAATAATGATGTCTGGGATGACACTGCCTATGCCAATGTCACCAGGTCTCCTGGCCCCTCTTACGGAGATTTCTAGTCCTTCGCTGGTAGCTTGGACATAGTGAGGGGGTAATGTTACGTTTTACTCATTTCTTTCTTTTGTTTTCACTATGGACCACCAAGTCTCTGCGTTCAAACCATGCTTAGACCATTTCTTTCTCCTATGATGACATAATACCCTTAACCCATCTATCTTAGTCATCATTTCCTTCATGACTCATTCTGACTCATCGATGCTGCACAATACTCATCTTATTTGTAACCATTACTCATCCACAGTCATTCTGACTCATCTTCTGTGCTGCGGATTACTCACCATCCTTCCACCATATTCTATGGTGTTCCATCTGATTAGTCATCTCCATTTCTCTATACTTATATAAACCCTTCCATACCGTTCGTATTCCCTAAGCTAGATCTCCTCTCACCTTTGTACTCCCATACTTTGTCAATCTAGCCCACTCTTTCCTTCATTGGGTGAACCTCTGCAAGTCTTCGTCCTCCTCTTGACTGGATGCTCGACATTGTGACACTTCACTAGATTGTGTCATAGTCGTCGCTACGATTGATAGCTCAACATCTGCGGTCGCCACCTCAAAGCGACATCCTTCATCCTTCGTCCATCATTGAGGCTCTTGACCTCCTTGATACCCTTCATCCTCAGGTGCCTAACTTTGGCAACAACTCTGACCCTTCATCATAGAGGCTATGCTCGTTTCTACCTGAACCAAGCGTAACACAGACATGGCAGCTGCAAAGTATGGGAAGTCAGCGGGGGACATGGGTGCTGTGTACGGTGAATAGAAGGGTGGCATGATTGGAAGCATAACAGGGGCAGAGGCCTTGCTCCTCGCAGCTCTTCGTTGCTTCTGGTTCTGCGCTATCCGCTTCTTTATACCAGCGGGGTCTGAGGTCAGGCACATGGTGACTATATAACCTTGGGTGTGGCACTTGGAGCAGCATTGCCAGTTTTGTGTGGCATCGCCCCCTCTTGATGGTGCCTTGCCCTTATTCGGTCCAGTATCAGCTTTGTTGTCATGGGACTCCTGGTGAAACAGGAGATCCTCTATGGCAGAGTTGATATGGATGAGGAGTTCCTGGCTACTGCCATGGATGAGTCTAAGGAAGAGACAAAGCACTCCCACTACCCAGATGAGGATCACTGTGGCAAGAGGATTGCCGGCGACCTGGGGGAGATTGTTGAGTGTGGTCTCAATCTGGGACGTGATAGCCTGCACATCGATAGCGGTAGTGTCAGACATGCTGCAGGTGGAGTTGTCAATTATGTTGAAGAATAGGGTAGGAGGTGGAATGACTAAGAGCGAATGCACCCATGGACCTGAACTGAGTGATAATCGACAGGAATACCTGTCGACCACTCAGGCCATATATACTATTCTCTTATCTATCTATTAATACATGCAGTAGATAAGGAGATAAGGGGATGAGTCCATAAGCACATCATCAGGATATTCCAACAATAGCATATGGTGTTACGCTTGGCCCGGGTAGGGACGAGCGCAGCCTCAGAGTAATGAAGGGACAAAAGGTCGAAAGGTTACCACGCAAGATAGTGGTCGAAGATGTTGTTCTATCGATTGTAGAGACGACTGTGGCACGATCTAATGAGGTGTCACAAGTCTAGCGTCCAGTCAAGTGTAGGACGAAGACATGCAGAGATTCACCCGAAGGAGGGAAGAGCGAAGGGAGCTAGATTGACGAGTGTATCGAGAAGTACAGAGGAGATCTAGCTTAGGGAATATGGACGATACGGAAAGATTTATATAAGTACAGGGAAACGAAGATGACTAATTGGATGGAACACTATGGAATACGGTGGAATGGAATGAGTAATCCGCAGTAGTGAAGATGAGTTATAAATGCTGCGGATTAGTAATGATTACAGATAAGCATGAGTCATCGTGACTGCGAGTGTGTCAGTGTGAGTCATGATGACGAAGCGAGATTGAGTCATGAAGGAAGTGATGACTAAGTAGATGGGTTAAGGGTATTATGTCATCACAGAAGAAAAGAAATGGTCTAGGCGTGGTTTGAACGCAGAGACTCTGTAGTCCGTAGTGAAAACAAGCAAGAAGGGAAAAGAGAATAGGCCAATTGTAACATAAAGCTTTACACATTCGCTTTGTGAGTCAGTAGTTCCCATTTGAGGGAGAGCAGCTCACCACATGGATTGTCTTGAAAGAATCAAATCACAAGCTTCTTCGATTTAAAATAAGACTTGCAGTCTTGCAGAACTAAATCTGCGCCGTAGCCAGGCAATTCCCTGGTTCCTCCAACTCGTGCCAACAAGCATTTCGGGACTCGTGGATCCGTATTGCATTTACAGAACAGCTTCTAGTTGAGTGTGACTCTTCATGAGATCCCCCTAGAAAAGAAGGTATAGTTACTGGTTGTTGGTCTCTACGTGGGTATCACCCAGTCCGACAAAATAGATTATCAAAGGCTTTTCGACCACTGCTACTTGGCAGTCCGACCCACTCTTGACATTCCCCATCTCCCCGTCATCAAAGACAATTACAACCCAAATGACCTAACCTCAGACATTCCTATTGAATTTGAAGGAGATTGGCCCTTTTGGCTACAACAAGAATTCCTTCGATTCGACTTAGACTCACTGCCGCATCTTGCCAATCACTCCTTAGGGCCGTATGAAAGCCAAATAGAATTTGCCATAATCGATAGAGATGTCAGGATACTCGATGGATCCCTCACCATCACGAAGCCACTCCCCCACCCTGACCATCTGAGCCTTGTGTTTAAGATTGAGCGCCCTAGAGCGCCAAATGGAGCTAATGCAATCAATGCTTGAGAGACTACAAGCATCGCTTGTGGTCTCAGAAGAAAGAGCAGCCCAGGCAGAAGCTCACGCCCAAGAGGCGATAGACCGACTGGACCAAGGCCTCCTGCAGTCTGACGCTCTCTCCACCTACAAAGGCAAAAGAGCGGAAATCATTCCAGACCCAGGGATGTATGATGGGTCCTACCAGAAATTCGACGAATGGTGGACAAAGATGTTGGTATTTCAGGAAGCCAACTGAGAACTATTCACGTCGACAAAAAATTGGACTCTTGCCATACTCTCCCGAATAGGTGTGGAATCAGGAGAAAAGGACAAAAATGGAGCTGGCACTTGGGCCAGAAACGAAATAAAAAAATATAGACTCCCTGCTGCGATATTTCCTTCGAGCCTCACACTCGAGAAAACCCTATCTGATCGTTTCTGCATTGGGAATGAAAAAGATATAGCAACCAGGTGCCTGCTCAATAAAAAGCAAGGCAAGAATGAGAGGACGCAAGTTTTCTTAACACAATGGTTAGCATTATACAATCAGGCCAGGTGTGACCCCACTATGGGAATCACACTTCTCGAACAAGGGGTCTGGCAGGACATCATACGACACATGTTCATGCAAAATGAACAACCTACAACTCTGGGTGACTACACCAGCACCATCCAGAAGTATGCCAACACCATTGAATCCTTTGAAACAAGATTCAACCAAGGAAACTCTCATCGCTGAGATCCCAACGCGATGGATATAGACACAGTACATCATGCCTGGGAAGAACCATCCACATATGGAGGAGGGTCTAAATCATTCGCAGCAGCAGCAGCATTGGTATGAGCACCTGAAAACAATATCAATGTGATTGGCTGCTTTAACTGTGGCAAAGATGGTCACTGAGCACGTGACTGTAAAGCTGCCTCCACTTGTTGCAGCAAATGTGGATTCTCGTGCGGAGGACATCGCAAACAGTGCTTCAAATTTGGAAAAAAGGTCCACGCAGTAGAGACAACTACTTCATCAAACAATCCATTCATGAAGAACCCGAAACCTTCCTGGCAGAAGGCAGTACAGGGTATGGACTTAGAGGCTGCAAGAGCCTATTTTCATGATATGAAAGTGACGTCGGGAAAAGATCAATGAGGACCTTACTGGGTCAAGGTACCTCATCCCGTATGAACAATATTTCTTCTTCTTCTGTTTCTTTACGTACTCGACACCTAGATAGTGCTAGTACAAATTCTTTTTCTTTACCATGTAAAAATAGCTTTAGTGCTCTTGATTCTCATGTAAGTATAGA
>JBBPMR010000272.1:0-27532 GCA_038090415.1 Rossbeevera mucosa | reverse complement strand
TTTGTTTCAGCTTACTCATAAGCTGATCTTTATCTTTTATCTAGAGAGTTAAATCTTCGACCTATTCTTCTCTCTTTATCCATACTATACACATAGATAAATAGCATTCATGTAGTATATAAGGGCTCGAAGATAGCCCTGATAAATAAAAGCTGTTCTACAGTTATATTTTCTACCTGCTTCAATAAGCAATCTCCTCAAATACCGGTGAGTTCTCCACCGAGTCTTTTCCCTCGTTGCATACTGTGCCCAAGGGGATTCCCAAATCCCTTTACCAAGAAGCTATGAACTCCTTTTACGTTATGAGGGACAGGCCATGAAGCAATTCCATCAAGCTTATTTTGGCTCATCGAAATTCCATTTCCTGATACATCCATACCAAGCATGTCTACTTTTGTGACTTCAAAGAAGCACTTAGACGGTTTAACAAATAGGTCATTCTCGCGAAGCTTTCGAAGTACTCTTCATACGGCTTCTTGATGTTTAACCACATCATTGTGTTTTGAGAAAATCAATAAGTCGTCTATGTAAATGATAACTATGTCTTCATCCTCAGCAAAGATCTCGTTCATCATTTGCTGGAATGTTGCTGGACTATTGCACATTCCGAAGAACATGACTGTGGGCTCAAATGCCCCAAGGTGGCAGACGAAGGCTCCTTTCCATTCATCTCCTTTGATGCGAACATTGTTATATCCCCATCTCAGATCCATTTTGGTAAAGAGTTTAGCTCCTTTCAATTTATCAATGATTTGTGAGATCAACGGAAGGGGGTAATTATTTTTAACTGTGCCTTCATTGAGATATCTATAATCCATAACCATTCGCTTCTTTCCATCCTTCTTAGAAATAAAGAATACCGGCGATGTTTGAGGCGATTTGAAAGGTCTAATGTAACCCTTCTTTAATTGCTCATTCACGAATGTTTTGACTTTATCTTGCTCGGCTGGACCAAGCAGGATCAATCTACCCTTTTTAGGTACGAAATCGGGTTTAAGATCTACCGTGTGGTCCCATGCCTTGCGTTCAGGGAGGCGTTTGGATACTTTTTCGGAAAATACATCGAGGTAATCTCTATAATGTTCAGGTACCAATTTGAAGGCATCTTCTGAACTAGGATCTGGCAATGTGAAACAATCAGTATAGACATTTACTATGTAGGACTTTTCGTACTTGTTCATTCTATTACAATAGGTGGTGTTTAACACTTTACAAGACATTGGACATCTGTCCATGTGTACGTGTCCTTTAGCCTAATCTATAGAGGGATTGTGGTCCCTTAATCATGTGTATCCAAGAATCATTTGATTCCGGCCAAGATTGGTGACATCTGCGATTATTTGTTCATGGTGTCTGAGGTAATCAATAATAAGTTTACACGTGTATGCAATGCCTCCAGCGGAGTTTATAGTTCTGTCCACATTGTAGACAGGCACCACGTTTTCTAGGGGTGTGAGAGGAATGCGGCTTTTCTTGGCCCACTCCATATCGATAAATATTCCATTGGCGCCACTATCCAGTAGGGTGCTTGCCTCAATGTTTTTGTCTTTTTGTATTATATTAATTTTTAGGGTTATTTCCCTGAGTGGCTTGAGTGTGCGCACTCTTCGATCAGTTGGGTTCTAAAGGGAAATATTTTTTTCTTTTATAACAGAATTAAGTACCCTTTTACTGGGGCCACACTCAATATGAGACACTGTTTCGGTTTCTACATCTGGTAGGCTACCACAACGAGATGTAGGAGAAGATGAAAAAGAATTGTCCGTGTCGCTATCCGTAGTTACATCTGAGTCGAGCGAAGAGAAACGATTACTAACTATAAAAGGAACAGAGGTTGTACTAGCACTATCTAGGTGTTGAGTACGTAAAGAAAAAGAAGAAAAGGAAATATTGTCCTTCGAGAGGGGAGAACCATCACCCGATGTGGTCTCCCTTAGGCTTTTCCCGAAGTCGCTTCTATGTCACGGAAGTATGCCCTAGCGGCATCAATGTCCATCCCCTGAATAGCGTTTTGCCAGTTGACAGCTGGCTGCTTAAAGGGGTTTGTGTTTGTTGAAGTAGTTTTCTCTGCTGCGTGGACTTGCTTGCCCTTGAACTTAGAGCATTCTTTGTGGTGTCCTCCGCGCGAGAACCCACATTCTTGGCAATGAGTAGATGCTGCCTTGCATTCCTTGGCACGATGTTCTTCTTTGCCGCAATTGTAACATCCGATTGCATTGACTTGGCGAGCCGCTTGTGTTGATGCTACGGCAGCTGCAAATGATTTTGAGCCTCCACCAAAGTCTGACGGTTCTTCCCATGCATGAGCGGCTCTGATGTCTATGGCATTAGGGTCCTTTCAGGGTCCCTTTCTATATTTGAATGCTTCTAAGGCTTCCCCATGCTTCTGCAAGATTGTGACATAATCGGTGACTAGGTCACACCTTTCATTGGCTATAAATATTTGCCGGATGATGTCTTGCCAAGCATTTTGTTTGAGGAGTGCTGTGCCCATGTAATCCCCACAGTTGGCTTCTTCATATAGAGTGAGCCATTTAGTGAGGAACACTTGCATTCATTCCATGGGGCCTTGCTTAAGGGCCATAAGCTTTCACAGGGATAAATCTTTGTGGTTCCCTATTTGGAACTGGTTTCGTAATCCTCATTCTAAGATATGAGGGATGGAATAGTTTTGAGTGTCCCGACACTGTTTTAGTTGATTGCGGGCCCATGTTCCCACTCCATTCTTGTCTTCTTTTACCCCTATATGGGATAATGTGGCCATGCAGCGTTCCTTGTCAGTGGGGTAGGCCTCTTCGTTCATTTCCATGAAGACTTGCCTCTTCAGCCACCATTCTTCGAATTTATTATAGGACCCGTCGTAGCTGCCTGGGTCCGGTACCACCGATATTTTCTTTTCCACTTTGATTTGTGTTGCGGGTTTTGCAGCTGCGTTGGTTGCTGCCGCCTCTGCAGCAATGACCCTGTTCTCGGATGCTACCACTGTAGCATTCAGAGCATTTATAACTGCATTCTGATCTGCGATTTGCTGCTACAGCGAGGCGAGCAGAGCGGCGATATCTGTGTTCGACATATTGGGTAAAGGTGGGGTTGGGGACGAAGTATGGAGATTGGTTTTCTATTTCAGGGCACGAGAGGTCGTTTGGATCAATGGAGGGGTACCTGAGTTCAGGCGTGACTGATTCTTCTTTTTTCATGATGGGTGATGCGAGGCGTGCGACGTTGATAGGAGTAACCATATACTATTTCCAAAGTGATACTCACGAAGAGACCAGCTATGGTATTATACCTTCTTTTCTAGGGGGATCTCACGAAGAGTCCTTCTCAACTAGAAGCGAATTTTTAAATGCAATATGGGTCCACGAGTCCCGAAACGCTTGTTGGCACGAGTCGAAGGAACCGGGGATTTGCCTGGCTACAGCACAGTTTAGACACTGTAAGGCTATGAGTCTTATTTATACTAGAAGAAGCTTGTTATTCTAGTCTTTCATGTTAGGCACGCGGCGAGCTGCTCTCCCTCGAATGGGAACTAATAACTCACAAAGCGAACGTACAAAACGCTACTTTGAAACACAGTGGAGATTGCAGTTGTGTTCTGCACGAGTTAAGGTCCTCGGACCGCTATCCAAGCACGGTTGTTTTACTTCCAAGTGAAGTGGACAAGACCAATAGGAAACGGCACGATGAGGGCCTCAATGGTGCACAGCAAAATGTGCTAACGATGAATGGGTGGTGCAACGATATGTGGTTGCGGGCAAAGTGGTAAGGTAGTGAGATAGAGTCTGTTCTTATGTTGGCAACGACCAAAACTATACAGTTAAGGCACTAGGTTACCACCAATAATACTAAGACAAGGAGGGGGACTCTGCTTTAGGTCGGAAATCAACCAGAACAGACTGAGGAGTCTGGCTGGTACTGGCATTGTTATATACTACTATACATGCGGCAGCCATGAGGCGTACTCTAGGGCAGGTGCTCAATAAGCGATGATGTACCATGAGAGAAACTACTAAATAAGTACTAAGTGTTCACATGCTCATGGGAACGGTGGGTCTAGACTATGACATGTGGCCACCATGCATTAATCATGCACTAGCCATGAGGTGTGATGTCATATGATGTCATAATGGTCCAGACTCGAGTCACGTGACACGATAAGATATAATTCGGCGCTTGATTGATAAGATAAGATAGACACGCGCTTAGATAAGATAAGATAAGATAAGTGCTTTGAGCGCTAAAAGCTAGGTTGCAAAAGAGGGTTTGTAACACCAATCTGAGAGACAAGACTGAAATGCAGGTGGAATGGTACCATCCAGGGCTTGGAGGGCCTGCAAAACAAGGGGATTGTCCTTAGAGGATTCGGCAATGACATCATGGAGAGTGAGGTCGATGAGGCAAACAAAGAGGGAGTCAGGAAGGAGGACCGCATTGTCATTATCAGTGTTACAACTTGCCCCTATTCTTTTCCTTTCTCTCTTTGTTAACGCTTTCCACTATGCCTTTCTCTTGTCTCTAGTTTACTCATTTTACTTTAGTCATCCACAGTCTTCATGACTCATTCCATAACTGCAGATTACTCATCTCTCTTATTCATGCTTACTCATTGTGCTATGTCATCTGCAGTCTTCATGTGTTACATTTCACTTGTTTCTTTTTCTTTTTACTCGTTTTCACTACGGACTACCAAGCCCTGCGTTCAAACCAATGCTTGAGCCTTTCTTTTCTTCTATGATGACATAATACCCTTAACCCATCTATCTTAGTCATCATTCCCTTCATGACTCATCAAATTGTGCATTACTCATCCTATTTGTAACCATTACTCATCCACAGTCATTCTGACTCATCTTCTGTACTGCAGATTACTCACCATCCTTCCACCATGTTCCATGGTGTTCCATCAGCTTAGTCATCTTCATTTCCCTGTACTTATATAAACCCTCCCATACCGTCCATATTCCCTAAGCTAGATCTCCTCTTACCTTTGTACTTCTGTACCTCATCAATCTAGCCCACCCTTCGTCTATTCCCTTAACTGGGTGAACCTCTGTGAGTCTTCGTCCTACTCTTGACTGGACGCTTGACATTGTGACACTTCACTAGATTGTGTCATAGTCGTTGCTACAATCAATAGCTCGACATCTGCGGTCGCCACCTCAAAGCGACACCCTTCGTCCTTTGTCTATCGTCGAGACTTCTGATCTCTTCAATAACCTTCATCCTCAGTTGCCTAATCTTGGTAACATCCTCATCCCTTTGTTCCAAGAGGCTACGCTTGTGCCTACCCAGATCAAGTGTTACGACTGGCCCAGGTAGGGTCAGTCGTATACTCGATGGGTACTAAGACTAAGACTGAGGAGTCCAGAGGTAGACACCTGAGGACGACGAAGGGCTAAAGGAATCCGAAGGGGGAGGCCTAAGAACGACTAGGGCTAAGAGTTGCCTTGAGAGCTTCACCACAAAACGTAACACAAGGTCTTGGACTGAGGAGATCGAAGGGAAGGGCCTTGGATCGACGAAGGACTAGAGTGGAGAGCATACGCTCAGTGGACTAAGAGGTGCTGAGAGCAAGTATATTTCGAGAGTATCGAGTAGCTCTAGCTTAAGGTTACAGGGTCGAGTGTCTAGGGTTTATATATCAAGGAGATGGAACATCATGGAACATGATGGAAGGGGAATGTGTCATCCGCAGTATTAATGAGTCATGGAAGCTGCGGATGAGTCATAGTACAGTAAGCAAATGACAAAGTGTGATGAGTAAGAAGGGTTGGTAATCTGCAGTTATGGATGAGTCAGAAAGACTGCGGATGACTAAAGTACAGTGAGTAATAAGATTGATACACGATCGATAAGAGAAAGGCATAGTGGTAAGCGTTGACGAAGAGAGAGAGAAGGAGAGAGAGAAAGAGAGAAGAAGGGAAAAGAATAGGAGCAAGTCATAACATTACCCCCCTTGTAGGCTTCGGTTCGCCTGAACAAAGCAGTCAGAAATCTCCACAGCGGTCTCCGGTCATGTTAGACTCAGCGACTTCATTATAGAAGTCATCTCCATAATCACTGATGTCATCTCGAGGGTCGTGTCGAGGAGGGATGGGGAGGGGGCGATTGGACGACCTGGAAGATCGTCTGGATCCTCTAGAATGATGGGAGGAAGAGGAAGAGGAGGGGACAACTCCTTTGGATGTGACCTGGTTGCCTTCAGAGGCAGAAGGGGCATTGGTAGTATGGGCAATTGACCCAAAAGTGCCCTAGTCGTCGGCATTGGAAGCAGGTGGAGGTGAAGAGGGGGTGTCCTCGGGGAAGAGGGTGATTTCTGGCAGCTGGTTGTTGGTCCACCTCAACGCTGTCCACAGTGACAGATTCTTTGACGCAGAAGTGGGAGGGGGCAGGGGACTTAGGGACCAAGAAGGCAGGGTCAGTTCCCTTGTATTCACTTGGTTCCGAAGGGGGGATGGATTCGGAGCAATGGAGGGCTTCGAGGCGGTCAAGGGCCTCGACTTCAGCTGGATCGAGCAGAGAGGAGGATGCAGAGGGGGTGGTCGGTACCTCGAGGAGACCAGTCAGAGAGACTGCTTCAACTTCTGCAGGGAAGGAGAAGGGGGAGGGTTCGGGCGAGAGGGGAGAGGTGGGGGCGGAGGGGTAGTTGGCCATTTCAGCCAAAAACTGATCAATGTCGTCGACGAACTCCATCATGCCTAGCTGATGCATGGCAGAGAGGAGCTGTTCCTCGATGGCTTGGTGAGAAGCAGATACTTGGGATGCTAGGAAGGCCTGGCTGCCTTCAGAGGAGGAGAGCATAGCGTTGACAATGGGGAGGAGGCAGGAGGAGTGAACGAAGGCTAGGTATAACGAGTTGAGGGGGGAATCCATGTCCACATGAGTGGAGATGGGGTGGTGCATCCTCAAGTCTTGGAGATAGGCCCTGAGACGATGAATAGCAGGGGAGGAGGGTTCGTCGTGTCGAAGTCACATGGCGTAAGTGGGAATATCCACAGCGAGAACAGGGGGGTGAGGGGAGGCAGAAAGAGGAGGGGACTCAGGGCGCCAGAGGATGGGGATTTCGTCAGTTATGGCGGAGGGAAGAGGAGCGTCAAGTCCCACCGGACTTGGACAATCTGACAGAGGAACATTACTCCTTGGAAGATCAGAGGCAGGACTTGCAACAGGAAGCGAAAGTGAAGGGGTTGTAGGAAGAAGGGAAGATTCGGTAGAAGGGAATGGGGCAGAGACATGGGACATTGTTGGTTTGGTGGTGTGTTTGGGGGCGGTTTAGAGAGGGAAGATGGAGGGATGAAGTTTTTTATAAGCAAGGAGGGCAGACTTAGCATGTTTTAGCTCCTGCTCAGGAACCCAGGTGTCTTCTTCCGCGGTATACCCTTTCCATCGGATCAGGAACATGCGGTTCCTTGCAGTGCCTCTGTGGTGTAAGATCCACAGTATTTCATACTCTTCTTCACCTTCTATTAGATCCGGAGGTGGAGCTGGAAAGTTTGGACCGTGGACGGGGTTTTCGCAATAGGGCAATAGGAGAGAAGCATGGAACACATTGTGGATGCTCCATGTTTTAGGGAGGCGCAGTCGGTAGGTAAGGGGAGATAGGACCTGGATGATGGTGAAGGGCCCTTCTCGTTTTGGGGCAAATTTAGGGAAAGTGAGAGACCATTTCAGGTTCTTCGCTTCAAGCCAAACCTTGTCTCCTTTGGTAAAGGGTTTGAATCCTCTACCATGGCGAGCCTTCATGACCTGTCTCGCAAGTTCATGAGCAGCTAAGGCTTCGTCTTGAGCGGCCATAAGGGTTTTCAAGCGAGTTTCTATGGCAGGGATGTTGGTTTCGGTGAGGATGGTGGGGAGGGGATGGGGATCGAAGCCCATCATGAGAAAGAAAGGGGATTTGCCGGTGACAGAATGAGGGCGGTGATTGTGGGCAAATTCCGCATGGGTGATCCAATCAGCCCATGTGACAGGGTTATCACCGCAGAAGATTCGAAGATAAGTCTCAACTTCCTGATTGACCTGCTCCGTTTCTCCATCAGTTTGAGGGTGATAGGCGGTGGAAAGGGAGAGGTCATATCCGAGGACTTTTCCTAGCTCTTTGGCGAAGGAGGAGGCGAATTGGGGGCCATGGTCAGAGATGATTTTGTCATACAGGCCGAAGTGTTTGTAGACTTTATGGAAAAAGAGGGAGGCGATGCCCTCAGCAGTGACGGTTTTCTTGGTTGGGCAAAATATCACCCCCTTTGTGAGGCCATGGTCCACCACAACCAGTAAAGAGTCAAAACCAGAGGAGGGGGGGAGGTCGGTAATAAGATCACAGGAGACCTGTTGAAAGGGGTGAGAGGAAGATGATTTGATGGGGGCAAGGGGGGGGAAAGTGGGGTGGGTGTTCGCTTTGCACTGTTGACAGGCAGCACAACCTTCTATGTACTTACGAACGAATTGGGCAAGGCTAGGCCACCAGTACTCAGCAGAGATGAGTTGATGAGTTTTAAGGTAGCCAGGGTGGCCAGCAGAGGGGTGGTCATGGGCATGAGAGACGATGTCTTTTCGAAGAGAGGCAGTGGGGAGATAAACACGATCCTGGTAGGTGAGAATGCCATCTGAGTACTGCCAGTCAGAGAGACAAGAACGGAAGGCAGGGGAAATGGTTCCTTTGAGGCTTTGGAGAGCATTCTGGACGAGGGAGTCATTGCCAGCAGAAGAGGCGATTTTGTTGCGGAGGGCAACATCGAAAGCATGAACAAAGAGGTTGGGGGGAAGCAGAGTAACTGCTTTGTTGTCCTTTGGAAGGAGGGACAGCTTGTCAGGACATCGAGAGAGAGCATCGGGACCTGCAAGGAGCCTTCCAGGGACATGAATTATGCAAAGATCGAAGTCTGCAAGGTCGAGGAGCCAGCAGGCTTATCGACGATTAAGGTTTTGGGGGGAGCGGAAGTATGTGAGGTTTTTGTGGTCAGTAAAGACCTGGGTGGGGAAAGGGGAACCTCGAAGATAGTGTTTCCATGCTTGCAATGCACGAATAACTGCGAGGAGTTCGCGATTGTAGATGTCATAGTTGCGTTCTGCAGGAATGAAGGATTGGGAGAGGTAAGAACAAGGATGCCAATCTCCACTGGAGTTGGTCTGGAGAAGGATGGCACTGGTAGCATCTCGAGAGGCATCTGTTGCGATGGCAAAGGGGGCAGAGAGGTCAGGGAGGTGAAGGACTGGTTTCGAGAGGAAAGAGGTTTTCAGGAACTCGAAAGCGGATTGACAGGCAGGGGTCCAGTCCCAGGGTTTGTCCTTCTTGGTGAGATCGATGAGCGGATGGGCGATGTCAGAGTAGTGGTCGATGAATCGTCGATAGAAATTGGCAAAGCCAAGGAAGGATCTCACGTCCTTAACTTTGGAGGGAGCAGGCCAGGAGGCGATTCCATCCAGCTTGACTGGGTCCATAGCTAGGGTACCTGGATGGACTATCATCCCAAGGAATTCCACTTCCTTGGTGGCAAATTTGCATTTCTCGAGGCGAAGGTGGAGGTCGAGTTCCTGCATGCGTCGGAGAACTCGTCGGGTGTGTTCTGTGTGAGAGGCATCATCGGGGGAGAAGATGAGGAGGTCATCGATGTAGATGACCAACCATCCCTCAGTGATCATGTCACGGAAGGAATCGTTCATAAAGCGTTGGAAGGTAGAGAGGAAGTTGTTCATTCCAAAGAACATGACAGTTGGTTCATAGAGTCCTTTGTGGGTGATGAAGGCGCCCTTCCATTGGTCTCCCTCCTTGATTCGGACGTTGTTATACCCCCATCTAACATCAAACTTGGTGAAGACTTTGGCTCCTTTGAGCTTATCGACCAGATCGGAGATCAGAGGTAGAGGGTAGGCATCTCGAGGGGTGTGGGAGTTCAGGTAGCGATAGTCCTGGCAGGGGCAGAGTTTCCCATCCTTCTTTTTGACGAAGAAGAAGGAGGACGCTTGGGGGGATTTGGAGGGACGGATCTTTCCACTTTGCAGGTTCTCCTCGAGGAAGGACTCTGTGGCTTTGTGTTCGTCTGGAGAGAGGGGGTAGAGTTTCCCAATTTTTGGGATGAAGGTTTCGTCGAGGTTGATGGCATGGTCATAGGGTCTAGGGGGAGGGAGGCGAGAGGAGGCTTCTTCGGAGAAGACTGACTTGAAATTAGAGTATTCGGAAGAAAGAGAGACTTTAGGTTTGGATTTCTCGGCTTCTATGGCGAGATTGGTGGAAGTGGTGAGACGAGCAATGTAGTTGGATCCTTGGGGGATGAACCTAGAACCACATCTCATGATGCGATTTATGACTCGGTTTTCCATGGCTCTCCAGAGATATTGGTCCTCGGTTTCGAATTCAAGGTAGTCATAGAGGTTTTTATCATGGATAGCGTGCACATTGACGTGCTTGGGGAGTCTCGGAGAGGGGGAGGGTGGTTTCTGGAAGTGGGAATTGTGATGTTGAAGATCAGCGGTGTGGAGGTGGTATAGATGGGTGGATATGTCAGAGTCCCCTGAGATGGAGAGAGTCTGGATTTCCCAGTCGATGACAGGGTTTGTAGCTCGCAGTCAGAGGAGCCCTAGGATGGTGTTTTCGTTCCCGCAGTCCATGATATGGAAGAGGACTTTTTGGATAACTCCTTCGATGTCGACGAAGAGGGTGGTGGAGAAGAGGATGTTACCTTTCTTGTTAATAGATTGGTCGACATTTCAGACTCTGATGGAGGTGTCCAGTTTGGTCCTGGGGAGTTGATGTTTTCGAACGAAGGACCAGTCAATGCAGGAGATTTCTGCACCACTGTCTACTAGGGCGGTGGTTTCGATGGCTTGGAGGTTGTGCGAAGGTACAATGAGGCGAATGGGGATCTTCATTGCTTTAGAGGACTTAGATATAAGTACAGGTGCACAGGTAGAAGAGATAGGAGAGCCTTGCATCGAATGAGGTCTCCTCTTTAAAAATCCCACAAGAAAGTGGTCTTCCCAACAACTTTTTCATCATCGGAGTCTTCCTCCATGTCTATGAGGGCTGGGATGTCCTCTTCTTCGGCTTTAGCGACCTTTTTGGTGAATCGCTTGTGAGAGGAGGTGGCTGGAGTGGAGGAGGCAAAGGCGGAGCAGGAGGAGGCATTGTGGCCTGGTTTCCTGCAGTGAAGACAGAGTCCTAATTTGAAGCATCGCTCTCTTTCCTCAGGAGTGAGCTTTGTGATTTTTACTGCATCAACATCCATGGCATTTGGGTTCTTTTCCTTGGGAGAGTGGACAGTGGTCTGGGGAATGAAGAGGTGGGATTGGGCTCATCCTCTGTGGAGTTTGGCCATCATAGCGGCACGATGTTGGTAATCGTTGAGTCTCTGGGCATTGGTGTACCAATCAGCGACGGTGGTGGGGACTTTCTCCATGAGATAGACTCATTCAGAGAGGGAGGGGGGAATGCCTGTCGAGAAAAACTGGCAGAGGGTGGCCTCTTCCTTGATACCAGAGATGGTGACTCAGTTTTGGAATTGGGTGATGTAGGAGGCCAGGGAGGGGGAGAACGACCCATCCTTCTTGGTTTCCATATGAAATGAGGAGAGCCAGGTAAGAGCGTTGGCAGCCGAGTTTGAGTGCTCAAAAGCTTTCTTGAATTCGTCAAAGAAGTCGCTCCAGGTTCCTAAGGACAGGGAGCCAGCGGAGAGTCATTTGGAAGTGAAGGTGTCGGCCCAGGAATAGGCAGTATCCTTCTTCATGAAGAAGAGGGCAAATCTGATCTGCCTTTCGTCCGAGTGGTAGGTATCTTTGTTGATGGCGAGGTACCACTGGACAGAGCGTATCCAGGGCATGTCTTTGTCCTGAGAGCCATCAAAGTCCTCAGGTTGGGCGAGACGAAGTTCTATGGTTTTAGATGAGGACATGATATGAGGGGGGGGGGTGGGGGAAGGCTAAAGGGTGGTTGTCGAGCGACTGGGGTAGGGGATGGGGGAGTGGATAATCTAGGTAGGACAAGACTCAAAGATAGCTGGTGAGCTAGCTCTGTGGAGTCGTCTAGTTCTTGGGTCGAGGGGAGGGTAAGATCTGGATTTGGATCGGTATCTTCGTCACTAGAAAGGCGGGGAAGGGATTCAGGAGACGCAGGGGGGGCTTGGCCTTCTCTCCAAGAGGAGGCAGCTGCTAGGGCTCGGTGGGTAGAGGAAACAAAGGGATTCTGTGGGGTGGAAGGAGGGTTCCTTCCTTCAGGTCTCGAGTAGGGTTTGGGAGGAATGGTGGAGGCGGTTCACAATGATGGTGACCAAGAGGGAAGCTAGAGCTTTTGTTACGACTGGCCCAGGTAGGGTCGGTCGTATACTCGATGGGTACTAAGACTAAGACTGGGGAGTCCGGAGGTAGACACCTGAGGACGATGAAGGGCTAAAGGAGTCCAAAGGGGGAGGCCTAAGGACAACTAGGGCTAAGGGTTGCCTTGAGAGTTTCACCACGAAATATAGCACAAGATCTTGGACTGAGGAGATTGAAGGGGAAGGCCTTGGATCGACGAAGGACTAGAGTGGAGAGCACACGCTCAGTGGACTAAGAGGTGCCGAGGGCAAGTATATTTCGAGAGTATCGAGTAGCTCTAGCTTAAGGTTACAGGGTCGAGTGTCTAGGGTTTATATATCAAGGAGATGGAACATGATGGAACATGATGGAAGGGGAATGTGTCATCCGCAGTATTAATGAGTCATGGAAGCTGCAGATGAGTCATAGTACAGTAAGCAAATGACAAAGTGTGATGAGTAAGAAGGGTTGGTAATCCGCAGTTATGGATGAGTCAGGAAGACTGCGGATGACTAAAGTACAGTGAGTAATAAGATTGATACACAATTGATAAGAGAAAGGCATAGTGGTAAGCATTGACAAAGAGAGAGAGAAGGAGAGAGAGAAAGAGAGAAGAAGGGAAAAGAATAGGAGTAAGTTGTAACATGCAACATGGACATTTGCACCTGCTCTAAGTGTGCACACCATGAGAATGAGGCAAAACAACTGTGGATACTCAACTCCGGTGCATCAATGCTGTTATGACCCTCATTTTTAACCTAAGTCTTAAGCACTCGAGTTATCTTATCTAGGCGCGTGCCTATCTTATCTTATCTTATCGGATTAGATTAGTGCTTGCAGTCATCTTATCGAGTCACGTGATCGAGGTCCAGAACCTATGACGTCACAATAGTCTAGAACATGATGTCATATGATGTCATACCTCATTGTTTTGGCATGGCACACAGCCTTACCTCATTGTCTCCTCATGGATCACATACCTGTGCTCCTCATGGCTAGTGCATGCTTGATGCATGGTAGCCTCATGGTACTATAACTATATTTAGGTAGTTTATCTCACGAGTGTGTGACTGTGTCCCACGCCTGCTCTAATGTACGCCTCATGTAGAATATGTGTATTGTAGTATATATTGAATGCAGCACCAGCCAGACTCTTTAGTCTGTTCTGGTTGATTCCTGACCATAACTTGCCCCTTCCCTAAGTTTGTTTCCTAGTGGGTGACTTAGTGCCATTTCTGTATAGATTTGGTCGTTGCCAACAAAAGAACAGACTAACTTCTCACTACCTCACCCGTCACTGGTACACGTGACACGACATCGACTCCACCCATCGAGGCCCTCATCGTGCCATCCCTCTTGTCATCATTTATTGCTTGGTTCATAGTCGGATCCCAGACTTAAGGGAGAACCCTTACATCGAGGATAAAGAGAACCCTTGACCAGGTTACTATCCCCGAAAAGCAATCAGGTTCACACTGCTGTTATACGCTAGTCCGGCGTATTGCTAGTTCGCATTGTCAGGGTAGATCCCATTCGAGGGAACCCTTCTGACTGCTAGTAAATAAGGATCAATCCCTTAGTGCATAGAGGGTCAGCACAGCAGACGCTACACCATGCAAATAGCCAGAATCGCGATTTCTTCTGAAAGATTCGCAGCCTTACAGAGCTAAATCTGTGCCATAGTCAGGCATCCCTGGTTCCTCGACTCTACCCTCGACCCATGTCCGGAGCTCGTGACTCTGGTATTCTTTTAGTATACTTTTAGGTATCTTGGTGATTGGTCTCTTCGTGAGTATCTCCTAAGGTAGACTACAGCTGGTCTCTTCATGAGCATCACTTAGTCAAAATAGCTTCCCAATACTTCTCCGCCAACTATGAATACATAGTTCCCTCGATAAACTTCGCCTGATTGATATCTCCAACACCCGAAATAAAAAGGGAATCAGTAACCCCTGAACTTGTTTACCCCCCCGAATACAACCCAAACGACATAGCCTGCCCAGAAATAGAAACAATCTCCCCATACTTCGCCCCCGACCCCGAATTCACAAAAAATGTTGAACGCAGATATCGCCGCTCTGCTCACATCGCTGCAGCAACAAATCTCGGACCAGAATGCGGTAATCAATGCATTAAACACTACTGCGAGACAGGCAGAAATCTGAGCTATCACAGCAGAAAAAATGGCGGCAGCACAAGAAAGCACAAACACTGAAGTGTGAGTGCAAAAGAAGATTTCGGTAGTGCCTGACCCTGGCACATACGACGGGTCATACAATAGATACGAAGAATGGATTACCAAACTTCGTGTCTTCATCAACATGAACGAGGAGGCATACCCCTCTGAAAAAGAAAAGTGCTTGGCCACACTGTCAAGAATAGGGTCCACCAAGGACCAAGACAAGAATGAAGCGGGTAGTTGGGCCCGCAATCAAATGAATTACTATCGCCGCTTGGGAACGTATCCCACACTCGAGGAGCTTCTAGAGCACCTCCAAAGAAGGTTCTTCTTGGGGAACCAAAAAGACATTGCCTTGAGGAAACTCATGGCATTAAAACAAGGAGCGTCTGAAAGGATGCAGGTCTTCATGACCAAATGGTTAGCTTTATACAATGATGCTCAATGCGATGATTACATGGGCAAAGCCTTGCTGGAACAAAATGCCCGGCAAGATATCATACGACAAATATTCATTGACGGAAAAAGAGGCAAAATGGTGGCAGAATACGCTGTCACACTGCAAAAATATGCGGAGGCAATAGAAGCCTTCGAATATCGAAAAGGTCCGCGAAAAGATCCCAATGCCATGGAGGTGGATGTCGTTCACCACGCCTGGGAAGAGCCTTCCGAGTATGGAGGAGGCTCCCGATCATTCACGGCAGCAGTTGCCGAAGTAAAGAAGGTCCAAGCCACAGGGACCCTATTCTGTTACAACTGTGGAAAAGAAGGTCATATGGCCAAAAATTGCAAAGTACCCTCAACACGTTGTGGGGAGTGCAGTTTCTCGAGAGGGGGACACCGTAAAACATGTTCCAAATTCACACAGAAAAAGGTCCGTGTGACTTCGGCAGAGCAACCTGCCTCATCAAGTGCACAAGTGAGTACCGATTTAAACGGTATGGACTTAGCGGCCCTTAAGGCCCATATAGCAAAGATAGAGGCAGGAAAAGTCTAAGGAAACCCCTATTGGGTAAGGGTTCCTCCCAGCCTACCATGGACTTAAATAGCTTTACTTCTGTAGTCAGTAAGAGTGCTCGACGCCTAGATAGTGCTAGCACATTTCATTTTGATTTTGCGCGTTCTTGTTTCAATTCTTTTTCTTCCCTTGATTACGAATGTAAATTAGATAGTGCTGTTCCTAGTTCTTCTTTTATTTCGTCTGTGCGTTGTGGTAGCCTACCTACAGACAAAACCGAAACAGCGTCTCATATTGAGCGTGGCCCCGGTAAAAGGGTACTTAATTCTGTTATAAAAGAAAAAAATATTTCTTCCTGTCACAACCCGAGTGACCATAGAGTGCGCACTGTCAAGCCACTCAGGGAGATAACCCTCAAAATCGAAATAATAGAAAACCATACAAAAAAATCTTGCAACACCCTGCTAGACAGTGGCACCAATGGCATATTTATAGACACCAAGTGGGCTAAAAGAAATAGAATCCCTTTGAAGCCCCTAGAGCTAGTCGTTCCTGTTTACAATGTGGATGGCACTCTAAATGCCGCTGGCAGTATTGCTTACACAACCACTCTCGTGATCGACTATATGGATCATCACGAGAAGGTCACAGCAGACGGGACAAACCTTGGACGAAATGAAATGATCCTTGGTTATACATGGTTAAGGGACCACAATCCCGATATCGATTGGACCATAGGAGCCGTAAAGCTCAATAGATGCCCTTCCTCGTGCAAAGCATTACAACGAATGGTATTATCTTCTCAAGAAGAACATGAACAATCATATAGCATAGGAAACCTCGTGAACAACTTCCCTGTCAATAAAGAAGTTGTTTACAAAGATGCATTCAAATTAGTACCTGAACAGTATCATGAGTACCTAGACGTGTTCTCTGAGAAAGTCTCAGAAAGATTACCATTGCGTAAACCTTGGGATCATGCAGTAGATCTCAAGCCCAATTTTGTACCTAAAAAGGGTAGATTGATTCCATTAGGACCGGTGGAACAGGATGAAGTCAAAAGCTTCATAGATGAACAACTGAAAAAGGGGTACATCAGACCTTCAAAATCCCCTCAAACGTCTCCTGTCTTTTTCATTCCTAAAAAGGATGGAAAGAAGCACATGGTTATGGATTATAGATATCTCAATGAAGGCACAGTTAAAAATAACTATCCTCTGCCTCTCATTTCACAGATCATTGATAAGCTCAAAGGAGCTAAATTGTTTACCAAAATGGATCTTAGATGGGGATATAACAATGTCCGAATCAAAGAAGGCGATGAATGGAAAGGAGCCTTCATTTGTCATTTAGGGGCCTTTGAGCCTACTGTAATGTTTTTTGGAATGTGCAATAGTCCAGCTACATTTCAACAGATGATGAACGAGATATTCGCAGATATGGATGACATTGTGATAATCTACATTGACGATCTATTGATCTTCTCGAAACACACGAATGTAGATAAGCATCATGAAGCAGTACGAAGAGTACTTCGGAGACTTCGCGAAAATGATCTATTTGTAAAACCCTCGAAATGCTTCTTTGAAGTAACAAAAGTGGATATGCTAGGCATGGATGTGTCAGCAGACGGCATCACCATGAGTAAGAACAAGCTTGATGGAATTGCCTCGTGGCCAGCACCCACCAATGTAAAAGGAGTTCGTAGCTTCTTGGGTTTAGCAAATTTTTATAGAAGATTTATCAAAGATTATTCGCTTATTGCTCAACCGTTACACGAATTGACAAAGAAAGATCAACCTTGGAATTGGTCATCAGCACAACAAAATGCCTTTGATATATTAAAAGAGAGATTTACCACAACACCGATATTAGCGTATCCGGATGATACAACACCTTATAGGGTAGAATGCGACGCTTCTGACTTTGCAACCAGTGCCGTATTGTCAACGATCATAGAAGACAAATGGCATCTTATAGCATTTATGTCACACTCGATGACACCCGAACAATGAAATTATCCGATAGCTGATAAAGAGATGTTAGCAATACAACTAGCGCTAGAACAATGGCGACATCATCTCGAAGGGGCTAGACATCAGTTTGAAATATGGACAGATCATAAAAATCTACAATACTTTATGATATCGCAAGATCTGAACCGTAGACAAGCTAGATGGGCTCAATATCTCTCTAGATTCGATTACGTATTGGTCAACAAACCAGGAACCACTATGGAAAAGGCAGATGCCTTATCCAGACGAGAAGATCATAGACAGGGAATTGAACATGATAACAAACAAATGATGTTTATCCCTGAATCTCGTATATGTTCCATTGAAGAAATGGATTTGTTCGACAAAGTAAAATACATGCATTCTGGTGTTAATCACCCAGACGGGTCGATCCTCCGTGAAGGATTATGGTTTTATGATGGAAAGTTATGGGTACCTAATAAATTGCGCATGGAAGTAATGATGCAATTTCATGATCATCCAATTGCCAGACACAAAGGCTTGGAAAAGACACTTGAACTAGCATGGCGCTACTACAACTGGCCCGGCATGAAATCAGACATTGAAAAATATTGTAAAGCATGTGATAGGTGTGCACGTATGAAGCCTACAAATATAGCCCCAGCTGGAAAGTTACAACCACTGGAAGTCCCTAAGGGACCATGGATGGATATAAGCGCCGACTTTATAACTGGCCTTCCTATTTCCAAAGGAAAAGATAGTATATTGGTAGTAGTAGATAGATTTTCAAAAGAAGTCGTTTTAATCGCTACAAACAAAACTGTCACTGTGTTACAAACTGCAGAATTATATAGAGATCATATATGGAAGTACCATGGTTTTCCAAACTCGATAGTGTCAGATAGGGGACTGCAATTTGTGAGTCAAACCATGATAGATCTATTAAAACTCCTAAAGATTGAGAAGCAGATGTCTATGGCATATCATCCCCAAACAGATGGACAAACAGAATGAGTCAATCGTGAACTGGCTCAATACTTGCGTTTATTTATAGCAGAAAAACAACATGATTGGGTAGATTGGCTTTCATTAGCTCAATTCAACCTCAATAATACCCAATCATCATCTACCAAGTTCTCGCTGTTCCAATTGACAAAAACATATAGTCCTTGAATGGGTTTTGAACCCTCTTCGGTTAAAAGCCCTGCAGCTCATGACTTTGCTGCTGATATGAAAACTGCTCATGAAAATATGGAGAAAAATAGAGAAAAGATGTGTCTTCAGGCAGACAAACACAGATCCGATGTACCTGGGTATAAACCTGGAGATTACATGTGGTTATCCACCGAACATTTGGATATTGCCGATAAACCCTTGAGAAAGCTCACAGAGCGATGGATTGGACCTTATCAAGTGATCAAAACATATGGAAATGCAGTGGAACTTCTGTTCCCCAAAACAATTCGTGCATGTCCCATTGTTAATGTTTCGCATGTTAAACCACATGTGGAAACGCTTGCAAATCAACCAATCATCCATCCTGGCCCTGTTACAGTTAATGATGAAGGGTCGGAAGAATACGAGATTGAATACATTGTGGATTTGCGACCTGTTGGTTGTGGATTCCAGTACCTTGTTCATTGGAAAGGCTATGATGAGTCTGAGCGTACTTGGCAGGCGGCCTCGTCCTTGAATAATGCCAAAGGAGCGATTGCCGACTTTCACCGTAAATTCTCTAACGCTCCTCGCTGTTTGAACATGTCTCGTGGTCTCTTCGACCAGGTTTTTGGGTATCAGCTCATTAACTTCACCTCTGGTTCCTCTGAATATTGATCGTCGTTTCTGATTGTGCACTTCCGGATGCCATTCTTGCAGATAGTTCTTATTCTTGATCTGGAATCTCAACCCTAGTTGGGGGGTGATGTTACAACCCTCATTTTTAACCTAAGTCTTAAGCGCTCGAGTTATCTTATCTAGGTGCGCGCCTATCTTATCTTATCTTATCGGATTAGATTAGCGCTTGCAGTCATCTTATCGAGTCACGTGATCGAGGTCCAGAACCTATGACGTCACAATAGTCTAGAACATGATGTCATATGATGTCATACCTCATTGTTTTGGCATGGCACACAGCCTTACCTCATTGTCTCCTCATGGATCACATACCTGTGCTCCTCATGGCTAGTGCATGCTTGATGCATGGTAGCCTCATGGTACTATAACTATATTTTAGGTAGTTTATCTCACGAGTGTGTGACTGTGTCCCACGCCTGCCCTAATGTACGCCTCATGTAGAACATGTGTATCGTAGTATATATTGAATGCAGCACCAGCCAGACTCTTTAGTCTGTTCTGGTTGATTCCCGACCATAACTTGCCCCTTCCCTAAGTTTGTTTCCTAGTGGGTGACTTAGTGCCATTTCTGTATAGATTTGGTCGTTGCCAACAAATGCACTTCACATTCCTAAGGGATGTTTTTGTAGACTTCAAAGAGCTTGCAAAAGACCACCAACTGCCAGTACAAACTGCAGGAGGTGCCATATTCGTTCCCAGTATTGGGAAAGTGCACCTCCAATGGTGAACTATTGAAAATCAAGTGTGCTATCTTGAGCTGCACGATGTAGGGTACATCCCTAAGTCAGGAGTGAATCTTGTATCAATGGGACAACTCCTTATGCGAGGCACCAAAGTATATGGCGAATCAAATAAGTTAATAATGACTTTCAGAGATGGCGAAATACTCGCCCCCTTCACCACTGGGAGGCTTGGGCGAAAAATGTACACCCTAGAAGCCTCACCAGCTGGAAAGGCTGCTTTAAGTGCCATAGACTATGATATAGTTCACCAGTGTTTGGGACACCCATCAAGGGAAGTCGTGAAACAAGCGAAAGAGCACAAAACAGGACTCCCAGAATTTACCATCCTGGACAAAGACCCCCACGTCTGTCCTGGTTGCGCCAAAGAAAAGCAACCTCAGCGCTCCTTCCCTCCTTCTGCTGTGCACGCTAAAAGCGCGTTGAAACTTATCCATATGGACATCAAGTCCTTTCCAACCGAATCGTAACACAAATATAGGTACATTATCATCTTCCTTGATGACTTTACCTTGATGGCCTGGTCTGTACCCTTGCGCACCAAAAATGCTGCACTGACCACCACTAAACACTTCCTGCAAGAAGTGAAGATGCAACATAATGTGCAGGTGAAAGGTTGGATGTCAGACTTTGGTGGTGAATACAAATCAGCTGCCTATGATGCTTTACTCAAGGGGAAGGGCATTAGGATCCACAAAAGTGCTCCTCATGTCCCTCAACAAAATGGGCATGCAGAACAATTCATGCGCACCCTAATGGACAAAGCTGAGGCGATGCGCCATATGGCATGCTTGCCTGACAGCTGGTGGGAATTCACAGTTGCTCACGCGACACATTGCTACAATCGCACCCCCTTAAACCGCCTTCAATGGCGCACACCATTTTAGGCCCTCCATTCATGGAAGCCTAGGATTGACCATTTGTGCATTTTTGGTTGCGCTGCATATGTGTTTCTTCCTGCCGATGTCCAGGCTAATAAATTAGCCCCTAAATCTGAGCTCATGGTGTATCTCAGTGTAGCACCAGGGAATGAATCTAATTTCCTGTTCATGTGTTCCCCCAACAATGTCCTCTTCACAGCTGTGCAAGCCTCTTTCAAGGAAGCACAATTTCTCCACTGTGATAAACCGAGCAGAGCACCTCCATGGCCAATGGCTGAACCAGCCCAGCCTGCTCCCTCTCTCGATGCGCCTGTAACAGCACCCTCTCCTGACGATGGAGTCACTCATCAAAGTTATTCTCCTCATCCGGTCACACCTCCTACTGCTCCACCTTCACCTGTCCAACCACCACCGAGCACTCCTCCCCGGAGAGCTCCTGCACCACCTGCCATACCTCCTGCTCCACGCTGCTCCGGCCGCATCCACAGGCCCCCTGTTTGACCCGACAACATCTATGGTGATGATCGTCACCCTGTCAACCAAACTTGGAATATCGAGCGCGATGAACGCACTGCTTGACCGCAACCGGTACCTGGTGATTTTCCCGACACAACCACTGCTGCCCCCCCTTCCACTGAAGAGGATCATGTGGTGCACCTATGTCGTGAAGGGGGATCTGGACTCGCGACATTTTTATTGTCAAAGGCGTTATTAACGGTTGATAAACCACATCGGGAATGGACCTACAGAGATATACAAACTCTGCCTTTCCATGAGCAAAAGGATTGGAGAGATGTGTGTCAGAAAGAACTCGACATGCTCCAAGAATGACAAGTCTTCAAACTTGTAGATGTGCCAAAAGGCCACAAAGTCATTGCCAATCACTGTGTATTTGACGTTAAACCCGATGGCCGCAAACGCGCCCACCTTGTAGCGAAAGGCTTCTCCCAAGTCAAAGGAATTGATTTCGACAATATATTCTCCCCTGTCGTAAGGTTTGAGATGGTGCGCTTAATGCTTGCACTGGCCTCCCTTGAGAACTGGCATATCCAAGCCTTAGACATTCAAAGCACCTATTTATATGGCAAGCTCAATGAAGAGATCTACATGAAACAACCTGAAGGTTTTACAGTCAGAGGACAAGAGCATAAAGTGCTCCGCTTAAAGCGTGCCCTCTACGGCCTTAAACAAGCCGGACTAGCCTGGTGGGAGACTCTAAACGAGTCCATGAAAGAACTCGGATTTGAACGTCTGAAGTCCAAAGCTGGCATTTTCATATTCAGAATGGTGAAGAATGTCCAAATTGTCGCTATTATCTATGTCGACAATGCCCTATTCTGTGGACCTGACCTTAAAGTGGTCAAAGTGGTCAAAGACACTTTTATGAGGCGCTGGGAATGTAGAGACTTAGGTCCTGCCAAAGAATTCCTCCATATGAGCATAAAACGAGATGGCAGCAAGATCTTAATTGATCAATGCGCCTACTTAGAAAAAATCCTAACACGATTTGACCTCGTCAACGCTTGTGTGGCCCCCACACCACTTCCACAAGGGTATCAACTTGCTGCCTATGAAGGCGCAGTCGACCCTCAGATCAGAACTCTCTTTCAACAAGTGATCGGTTCCCTGCTATATTTAATGCTTGGAACACGCCCAGACATTGCATTCGCAGTTATTGCCCTATCAAAGCACACTGCCAGACCTTCCAAGGAACACCTCGATCACGCATTTTACATATGCCACTATTTACTCGGGACTCATTATTATTCCCTTGTATTTGATGGATTCTCAGGAGCCAGTCTCATTGCATATACTGATTCAGACTGGGCATCTGACTCACTATCTCATCACTCTCAGACTGGTTGGTTTATCAAACTAGCCGGGTGCATTTTCAGCTGGCAATCACGCCAACAGATTCATGTGGCCTACTCATCCACCGAAGCTGAATATGTTGCTCTGTCCGATGTAGCAAACAGGTAGTTTGGCTCAGAACACTTATGGAAGAAATGGGCTATCACATGATGCCTACTCCGATCTGTGGCGACAACCAAGGTTCCATTTTTATGGTGAACAATCCTGTTATGGAAAGTCAATCAAAACACATTGATATCCGATGGCATGGCATCCGAGACTTTGTCAAGGAAGGCCTCATCGAGATCTTCTTTGTGGAGGGTACTAAAAACGCTGCCGACATGTTCACTAAAAACCTTGGTATTGAGGCACTCACTAACTGCCAATGCCAACTTGGCCTCATTCTCTATGACAAAGCACAGTCTTAGGAGAATCATTCACTTGCTTATGCACTCAGAGCAGCTGCTTAGCAAGGGGGAGTGTCGAATGAACAGTAGTTCGTTTCACATATAGTAGTACTTACATAATCGCATGTGTATATATTCGAACTCCATATCTGAGTTCTAATAGCATCTTGTACTCAAACCACACCATGCTAACCTCAACCTTCTGTCTGAACCTTCAGTGAGTCTAGCCCTTTGCTAGGTTAGTCCTTAGGTGTCAGCTGCTGCTGTATGGCGCACTGTCACTTCATCAATGGCAACTAGGCGAGCTGAAGCTTAAGGAAGGTGGAGATGCACAGGCCCATTTCGAGAAGGTGAAGCTCCTTTGTGAAGAACTCGCATCCATTGGACACCCAATATCAGAAATGGACCTATTCAACATTATCTTCACATCTCTGCCACATGTCTATAATGCGCTACTCACCTCCATATCGACCAGCATGTGATGGCAAAGCCACCAAGTCAACAGCTCAGAGCTTATCGAACTGGTCATTGAGACGTACGACCAACTTGTTATGCAGGGGAGCATCAAACCTAAAAGAGAAAAGGAGGATGCAACCTTCAGTGCAGATGCTAAGGAAAAAAGAGGACACACGCAAAGGTTCAATGGTGATTGCAACAATTATGGATGGTGTGGCCACCAAATGCACGACTGCTGGGAAGAGGGCAGAGGTAAACACAGCCAGGCACCAAAGGGTTGGAAACCAAGGGAGAAAAGGACCAACAACCCAAGCGCAAAGTCTTCAAAGGGTGTGAACATTGCAACTGATGATGCCGAACTTGATGGCATATGGTTCATTGATAGCTATGAGCCAAACAAGCCAGCTGACACGTCACTGATCAAGAAAACCACCACACATGCCATAGGAATGCCAAGCGAAATGGAATTGCGTGGAGAGGACCAAGAAGTGACCATGGGTTGCACAGAGGCAGCGGGTGTTGACGGTGATAGCAAGAGGACCAAAGGAGCGAATGGGCAAACAGCCGGTGCACAGAGTGCAGCCAGCAATAGACCCACCACGAGGACCTATGAAACCAATGTCAGATTCTCAGACCGCCAACAGACAGACTCAAGATACATATGCACACTGTGGGATGGAATTGGGACACACAACGAATATGCACACAGCCTGAATTTGCCATGGGGAATGCAAAGGAATGCTCATAGGCAGACAACGAGCACAAATGCACAGAGTGTGCCACACATAGGCTGAAAATGAAACATCAGATCCTGGATGCCAAAGAACACTGCAGACACAGTGGGTGATGTGGGTCATCACCCCACTAAGCCCCCAGAGTTCCCCAACAAACTGGGATGCCGAATGGACAAGGACCCAGCCCAGACTGAGGAAAAAACCAGTGGCATGATGGGATTTGAAGGCAAAGCGGGCAGTGGACGAGTTGAAATGGATGCCACGCATGATCACAATAGTGACGGCAAGGTCAGTGAGGTGCCTGATGAGCTGGTGCAGCGACACAACAAGTCTAAGAGCCGCAAGCTCGAGGGGGAGAGAAGAGTGTTAGTGAAAGCGAGCTCGAAGATGGCACATACCAGGGACAAGCACATGACCTCAGGACCACCAAACAGTCACGGAGAGGTCTGGTATCGACTTATGCAGCCATGGAACTCATCAGAACATGAGCACAATCACTTGAAACAAACAAAAGAGGAGACCTCACCATGTAAAGACCCAGGCGATCTGGAAAGTCTGGGTGGCAATGCACACATGCCAGAAGTCAATGGCAACCCACAGGAATGTCTAGAAAGCAATTGTGACATCAGCAGTAATGAAATGGATGTGCTAAACTCATCTAGAGACCTGGCACATGCTCAGAACAAGCAAAGAGCCCGAGAACCTGAGAGTGAGTCGGAACACACCAGATTTGTGCAGAGTGATGTCAAGAACAATAAAAAGGTGTTGGAGATATCCTGATAGCGCCATATGGATTCATCCCCTTATCTCCTTATCTACCCCATGTATTAATAGATAGATAAGAGAATAGTATATATGGCCTGAGTGATCAATAGGTATCCCTGTTGATTATCACTCAGTCCAGGTCCACGGGCACATTCGCTTCTTAGTCATTCCGCCTTCCACCCTATTCTTCATCAAAAGGGTCCTGGAAACAGTTAGAACAATTGCAGTGACAGAACACACACACCAGATGAGGCAACTAGCCCAGGAGGTCAGGATAGTGACAAAACCAAGGCTAAAGTGATTGAGGGCAATCGGAAATGACAAATTGGTGGAAATGGAGCCAAGAGGAGCAGGAGGCAACAGGGAATGAGTGCCGCAACAAGCAGTGCATACTGCGACCCACAACAACTCGAAACTGGACTGCTGGATGAGCACCATATGAGTCAGCCAAAACATGACAAGAAGAAGGCCAGACACGCATCTAGGCTATCCCAGCCACCACCAGACGATGTTGGATGACATGCCAGCCATCCAAACCCACCGTGTCGATGAGGATGACACAAGCCATCAACTTGCTATCGATGGAGAGCGTGTGTGCCGTGACCTTCCAAATCGGGTAACCGTGTGAGCGCAGCACAACCCAGACGGACCAATGGACTACATACATGCACATAGATGCTACAAGAAATCTGCACCACTGTCCACAAGAGCATGGGTATTGACAACTTTCATCGTGTGTAAGGGTACTACCAGTTGCAAAGGGATGCGCATAGATTTAGCAGACTGGAATACAATTACAGGTGCACACATAGCTCTAGGAAATCCTTGCGTCGAGCGAGGTCTCCTTTTCAAAAATCCCACTTGGTGGCGGGGGTGGAAAAGCGAACTCTCCCAAAGGTTTCGTCTTCTTTGTCATCCTCCACTTCTTCGAGCTTAGGGAGGTTTTCTTCAATATGCTGAACCTTCTTTTTTGAGGGTTGAGATGAGGGCGCGAAGTTCGGGCAAGCGGTGTTGGTATGCCCAGGTTTCTGGCATTAGAAGCAGAGTCCTTTCTCGATGCATCATTTGCGTTCGTCTGGGGTGAGCTTCCCTACTTTGACGGTGTCAACATCCATGGCATTAGGGTCATAAATGGAGGCGGCGGATGAGGTTTGTTAAAAGGATGTGATGTTATGGAAGGGGTTATGAGAGCGAGATATGATGAGGTTGGCGGTGTCCCATTGGGACTGGTATTGAGTGGCACGTTTGTACCAGTCATTGATGGTCATTGGAACTGTGTCCATAGAGTAGATGCGGCAAGTGAGAGCAGGGGGAATTCCGGCTCCAAAGTATGAGATCAGGACATTGGGGTCGACGATTTGAGCTTGCGCAACATTGTTGTGGAAGGAAGCAATGTATTCCATGAGTGAAGGTTCAAAGGGTCCTCCTTTCTTCTTTTGAACCATCCGTTTGGTGGAAAGCCAGGCAATGGCGTTGTTAACGGTGTCATGGTGCTTAAAAGCGGCCTGGAAAGTTTCAGGAACTCCTTGAAGGTTCCGATGGTGACATCTCCATCAGCATCGATAGAGTTTTGTCGGTAGGTCTGGGCCCAAGTAGCAGCGGACCCTTTGGTCATGAAGGAGAGGGCGAAGGTGACTTTCTTCATGTCGGTGTTGTATACTTCTTTGTTAACCTCCAGGTAGAAGGTAACTGAAGATAACCAGGGCATGGCTTTGATATAAGAGCCATTGAAGTGTTCAGGGGAAGCGATGCAGAGCTCAGTGGGTTTGGACATGGGGGGCGGTTGTTGGATGGGAGTGGGAGAAGGAGGAGCGGGGTCGGAGGGTAGAGATAGAGCAGTTCGCAAGTGGAGGGACAGGGACAGCATTTGATCCTCATCTTCAGGAGAGGGAATGAGGATATCAGGCTCCAAAGCATTGTCTTCGAGGCTGGAGTGGACGGAGGGTTCAGGTGAGGTTTCAACAGGGTAGGGAGTAGAAGGTTGCCGCCTCAAGCAACAGGGGTCAGGGTTACGAGGGGGTCGAGAAATGGTGGGCGGTTCACGGCGATGGTGACCGTAGTAGAGAAGCTAGATCTTTTATTACGCTTGGCCCAGGTAGGGACAAGCACAGCCTCTGAAACAAAGGAATCAAGGGTGTTACCAAGAGTAGGTAACCAAGGATGAAGGATACCGAAGAGAGCAAGAGCCTCGACGGTAGACAAAGGACGAAGGGTGTTGCTTTTGAGGTAGCGACCACAGATGTCAAGCTATCAATTGTAGCGACGACTATGACACAATCAAGTGAAGTGTCACAATGTCAAGCATCCAGTCAAGAGTAGGACGAAGACTTGCAGGAGTTCACCCAGTGAAGGGAAGAGACAAAAGGTTGGCTAGATTGCAGAGAGTACTGAAGTACAAGGGAGTGTTAAGTCACTAAAATCTGGCTAGACTGGGAATTGAACCCAGGTC
>JBBPMR010000271.1:0-27633 GCA_038090415.1 Rossbeevera mucosa | reverse complement strand
TTTAATGGCCATTATTCCATAAGGCCTGATCCATTGATCGTTCAGCTTGGAGCAGGTTCTAGATGAGCCCATCGAGAGATGTTTAGAAGACAGCCACACTTGATCACCTATCTTGTAGGGGGGGTGCTTCTGAACGATGGCGATCAATTTGTTCTTTGATCCTCTCATGTGTTCTTTCTAAGGCGCTTCTAGCGCTTTTGCGATTAGATCACATTTGAAATACCTAGTCCATGGTGGAAGGGGCTTTGGACGAGACAACTTCAAAACCAAGTCTAGGTTCAAAGGTTTTGTTCACTTGGAACAGGAAAAAACCCGTTGCTGAGGACTGGGTGTTGTTATATGTAAACTGGGTGATGGCTAGTAGTTCTGCCCATTTATCTTGTTTTTCTAAGGTGTAGAGCCTAAGGTACTGCTGTAGCTCTCTATTCACCCTCTCGGTCTGATCATCAGTTTGCAGATGATAAGCTGTTGACATCTTCCTCTGGATGTTCAACATCCTACATAAATCCTCCATTACAAATGAAGCAAACTGTGGTCCTCGATCCAATACAATCGAATCAGGTAGTCCATGGTGTTTCCAGACGTAATCCACATACAACTGAGCCATTTCCAAGGCTGTTATCTCTTTGGTTGTCGGGATAAACATTGCTTCTTTCGAGAAGTGATTTACCATGACTAAGATTGCGTCAAACCCATTGCTCTTGGGTAATCCTGTGACGAAATCGGCACTAACTTCTTTCCAGGGTCCAGCTGGAACTTCCAATGGCATCCCTTTACCGCTAGGCATTGTGTTACTCAGCTTCATGCGAGCGCACAGATCACAGTGACGTATGTACTCAGTGACGTCATTCCTCAAATTGGGCCAATCATATGAACACTTGATCAGCTCTGAGGTCTTTTTCACGCCTTTGTGACCAGCTAAAAGATGGTCATGGAATTGTGTGATAACTTGAGTCCTAAATGACTATGAAACCCATACTTTGTTGGCGTAATGCCACAATCCATTATGGAGGAGAGATCCATTGGGTTTATCCATGCCCGAGTGTGCTTCTTTTACTCTTTCTAGTAAGGGGACTTCTAAAGTTTCCAAAGTTCTCTTCATACTCCTCAGTGTATCTACCCTGTTGATCCATTGTGGTGGAATCATGACCATATTGCAGTTATCACCCTCGATACTGACTGCTAACTCTGCTCTTTTAGAGAGCACATCAGCCTTCTCCATCGAGGTGCCGGGTTTATTGATCAACCGATAATCAAATCTGGTTAAATAAAGTGCCCATCTCACTTGTCTATGCGAGAGATCTTGGGACTTCATGAAATACTGGAGGTTTTTATGATCTGTCCAGATCTTGAACTGGTGCCTTGCATCTTCCAAGTAATGTCTCCAGGACTCCAAAGACATGATGATGGCTAGCATCTCTTTATCTGCTATGGGATAGTTACATTGTTCAGCGGTCATTTTGTGCGACATGAATGCTACTGGATGCCATTTTTCATCCTTCAAGGTAGAGAGCACTTCTCCTACAGCAAAGTTGGATGCATCGCATTCCACACAATACTCCGATTCGTCATCCGGGTATGCCAGTACTGGTGCCAAAATGAAAGTGCTCTTGATCTGGTTGAAAGCGTCCTGTTGACTTTTTTCCCAAGTCCAGGGTTGATCCTTTTTAGTCAGCTCATGCAGTGGTGCTGCCATCGAACTGTATTCTTTAATAAATCTCCTATAGTAGTTGGCCAGCCCTAGGAAACTTCTGACTCCTTTCACATTGACTGGGGGCTGCCACTCTGTAACACCCTGCACCTTCTTCATATCCATAGATATTTCTTCTGTTGATACTATCATGCCCAGCATTTCTACTGAAGTCTGCTCGAAGGAGCACTTTTCTGGCTTCACGAATAAATCATGTTTTATTAAGTGTGCCAGCACTTCCCGAATGATTTTTCTGTGTTCCCATACATCTCCAGTTTTCATAAAGATCATAAGGTCATCGATGTATACTATGACTACATTGGGCATATCGGCGAAGATCTCATTCATCATCTGTTGAAACATGGCAGGCGAGTTACACTGCCCAAAGAATATAACTAATGGTTCGAATGCGCCTCTGTGGCAGACGAACGCTCCTTTCCACTCATCTCCTTCTTTGATCTGAACGTTATTATACCCCCATCTCAGATCCATTTTCATAAATAATTTAGCCCCTTTTAGCTTATCTATAAGCTGGGAAATCAAAGGCAAGGGATAGTTGTTTTTCACTGTTCCTTCGTTAAGGTAACAATAGTCCATTACCATCCTCTTCTTTCCATCTTTCTTGGGGATAAAGAACACTGGCAAAGTTTGTGGGGACTTTGAGGGACGAATATATCCCTTGCTCAACTGTTCATCCACAAATGCCGAGACTTCCTCTTGTTCCTGAACAGAGGTGGGAATGATCCTACCCTTCTTTGGCATGAAGTCAGGTTTAAGATCGATTGCGTGATCCCATGGTTTGCACTCTGGCATTCTTTCGCTAGCCTTCTTCAAGAAGACATCAAGATAATCATGGCACCATTCAGGCACCAACTTGAAGGCCTCTTTGGGCTCTAGGGGTTTTTCCGCCAGATCTATCTCATCCAGTTTCATGATTTTCTGGATAAGGTATCCATTTTCTTCCTTGTTGTTCCAATGTGCCTGTAGTACTCAGCACTCTGTAGGGCATCGGTTCAGCTGAACTTTGCCATGTTCCCAATCAATCATGAGGTTGTGATGGACCAACCAGTTGTGTCTGAGAATCATCTGATTCTTTCCTAAGTTTGTCACATCCACCACCATTCTTTCCATGTGGTCTTTGTATCTAACAGTGACATCTGCTTCATAACGAATGCTGCCAGCAGCATTTTTTGATCCATCTACATTGTAGACGAGAATGTCTCGGCTCTTTCTTCTGAGCTGGATGTTATTTTTGTTGGCCCATTTCAGGTCCATGAATGTGCCATTGGCTCCACTGTCCAAGAGGGCAGTCACTTCTCTCTTTTTGTCTTTTTGTTTAATTTCGATTTTTAGGGTGAGTTCCTTATCAGGGTTGATAGTCCTGACTCAGCAATCCTCTGGGCTAGGATCCTCATTTTCTTTGGTTATCATGGAATTAAGTACCACATTCTGGTGGCCACGCTCTCCTGAGAATGCTGTGTCAGATGATTCGGATAGGCTACCACATTGCGAATCTTCTAAAGTATTTCAATCTACAAAATTGTCCGGTACGTAAGTGCTATCTACTGCCATTCTGGCTAACTGTCGCATATCGTAAACGGGTTCTTTATCTTTTCCTTTTTCTTCTAATGTAATGTTATGTATAATTGGGGCTTCGTCTACTACTACAAAATCAGAAAGTGAAACAGAAGATGAATGAAACGAGCTAGCACTATCTTGGCATCGAGCTCTCAAATCAGAGGCGAATGGACTATCTACTCCTAACCTACTATTTTTTGTGTTTTCAGGTAAACTACTGCCTAGTGAATTTACCTTTATTCTTTTCCCTGGCTCATGGCTGCTGCTACAATCCATGGTATCCGAGCATTGAGATCCTTCTCTTTCTCCTTTCCTTTGTTTGTTTCTATGGTTGTCTCCATGGCATTGATTCATTTGGCACACTTGGCATGGTGCCCGCCATTGACAAACTTGCATTTGTCACATTGGTTCTTTTTCGGGGAGCAACACTCCCTTACTTGGTGACTCTTTTTCCCACAGTTATAACAACCAGCTGGGCCTTTGCTGGCTTCTGTGGTGACACCATCTATGTCCATGGCATCAGAATCCTTTTCCCTTTTGGAGCTCCAAGGGGTTGGGATCTTGCTTCGAGTCTCGAAGGACTCAATAGACTCAGCATACTGCTGAATCACCATTACATACTTGGGCACTGAATGCTTCCAAGCCTTGTCGAGGAATATGGGCTTTATTACTTCTGCCCGAATTTGTTGTTTTAGAAGTGCGATCCCCATCACATCTCCACACATTGCTTGATCGTAGTTGGCAATCCATCTTGTGAGGAAGGTTTGGGTACATTCCTTGTACCCTTGCTTCATGGACATTAACCTTCGCATGGCTAAGTCTCTTTCATTTCCTAAGGTGAACTGCTGCCTTAGAATCAGCTCCACTTGTGCTAGTAAAGGCCAATCTTCTTCTTTGTAGGTTTTTGTTTTCTTAAGCTCATTTCGAGCCCAAGCCCCTGCTCCATTTTTGTTTTTTTCTTTAGTTGATCCTATATGAACCAACACAGTGTATGTTCGGTGTTCATCTTTCAGGTACACCTCCTGATTCATCTTTAGGTATACTTTCATCTTTGTCCACCATTCTTCGAAGCGATTATATGCTCTGTTGAAGTTACCCGGGTCAGGTACGATGGCAACCTTCTTGTTGACAGTTGTAGAGACTGTCCCTTTATCTACGGCCTCGTTGGCCTCCTCTGCTTTCATTCTCACGACGTCGACAGAGTCTTCAGCTCTTTCGAGTCAGTCCTTCAATATGTGGTTCTCTGCCATGACTTCGTTTACTTTGGCATTGAGCTGCTGAATTAACTGCAGCATTTCTTCCATAGAGGCCATCGAGATCTATTTGTTCTTGTGGAGAAAGAGGAGGGTGTTCAATAACAAATTTGGCTACTGCTTCATAACCGTGTCTTTCATATGTTTCGTTGACTGGGGGTCCTTGTTCAATCAGTAATTTCCTAAATGTATTTCTGAGCCAATAAGGCCAGCTGTCGAGATCTTGGAGGTTGCTTAATCTGACAGGTTCTTCGATTTCAGCTGGAATCCACTGAGTTTTAGGGGGAATAAATTTTTCTGGTTCAGTGCTAAAGTTACTACACACGAATTCTACTATATGCCCTTGGAAATCCAGTTTTGCCTTCTTAATTTAGTGATACTCATGAAGAGACCAACAATGAATTCTTCACTTGGGTGATACTCACAGAGAGACCAACTACCAAATGGATATTCCTAAAAAAAAAGATCCACATGTGAGTCGAGAGAGTCGAACAGAACCAGAATGCCTGGCTATGGCACAGATTTAGCTCTGTAAGGCTACAAGTCTTACAGAAGAAGCTCGTTATTCCGCTGAGCTCGATATTGGGTCTCAGTTCCACAGTAACCTCTCGTCCTACTGATCCACATGTAGTGCACTATCACGGGTCCTAACGGTCCCAGCAACTTTATTCTTATTTACACGAAAAGGGAATCTGTACCGAATGAATTCAATACCACCAATTCGATCACAGTGAACGACCATATATGCAGCAGTGGGGAGCTGGTTGCTTTCCAGCAAGAGTAACCTGCTCAAGGGTTTCCTTTTAGCCTCTGGTAGTACAAGGGGTTCCCCTTAACTCTAGGGTCTGAGTGTATACAGCAGGTAGAAAGAACTAGTCTTGTTCTAATGAAGGTGACCTTTGACAGAGTCTAGGTGCTGCACTTGAACTTGACTTAGGGAAGAATAGGTGTTGGCAAAGGGTATCCAACGAGAACAAGACTGGCTTGTTCTATTGTTGCATTCAAGTATATATACTACAATACATGCAGTGTCCATGAGGATGAAGGTTATACTACATGCTACTATAATGTGGCAAGGCTATGCTTACCATAATGCAAAAGTGAGGCAAGGCTATGTGGAATGGAAGAGAAGCATGCCTTGCTGTAAACAGGTGTTAGTCTAGATCGTGATGTCATAATGACATCATATTACGTAATGCTGTGAGATAAGATAAGAGATAAGGACTGAGCGCTTGTACTATATTTAGAGCACTCTGGACTTGTGCAAAAAGAAAGAAAAGAAATAGGCACTATAGGCGCTTAGTCGAAAAACTAGTGATGACTACTGTGTTCGCAACAAAGGTCACCAACATTTTCACATCCTTGGAGACCTGGTCATGTTACTAATGGCAACATCTATTGAAGAATAGGGTAGGAGGTGGGACAACTAAGAGAGTGAATGCACCTGTGGACCTGGACTGAGTGATAATCAACAGGGATACCTATCGACCACTCAGATCATATATACTATTCTTCTTATCTATCTATTAATACATGTGGTAGATAAGAGAGATAAGGGATGAGTTCATAAGCACGTCATCAGGATATTTCAACAACATCATTGTATTTGAACAGTTCATCATCAAGACCCCAGATTCTAGCATGCTCATTCTCCCACCTTTGGTTTCCTTCAGTGATGTGGTCCCACCATCAGAATTCCTCCTAAGCTGGAGAAGGGATTCAAGAGGGGGGTTGGTGATATGATGGCTGAGAGAAAGAGGTTGAGGGGGTGGCTGAGGAGATGGTTTGAGAGTGACGAGTATGTCGATGAGAGCGAGGGGGAGGAATGGGAAGAGATTGAGCAGCAGGGCAGTGAATCTGTGGATGGCCAGGGGCTGAGATGAGGCAAATGGGGCAGTGGTAGTCTTTGCAATCAATCCTCTTGTGGCCTCAATGATGGCACACATAGCATGTGAAGGGATAATCAGAATGATGACGAGAGAGGACTACCTCATTACCATCTAGGAACTCTTGTCATTCTGCTTGAGCAAAGTCTGCCTCAACTCAAGCGAGTACCTGTTCTTCTTTAGGATCTAGGGGTGAAGAGCTGGCTGAGGGGGTGGTGGGGACATCCAGGGGAGTGTTGTCATGAAGGTCTGGGTCGGGAATAAGAGCATCTGCAAGTCTGTCTAGGAGGGGGTGGTGAGGTTGGTGAAGGATGGTATCAGCATGGAGAAGGGTGTCCACCATGCCTAACTGGTCTAGAAGGGGAACAAGGGCAAGAGCTTGAGTCTTTGCGACTTCCTTAAGGATGGAAACGAAGAGGTGGACAAGGGGGTCCTCTGACCTCAGGAAGGGGCGAGAGAGGCAATCTACAGTGATGGAAAGACAGAGGTTTTGCATGAATGCCTGTCTGGCAAGGTGAAGGGGGGAGTTGGTGTTGAGAAGAAGGTCTAAGGTGGAAGCGAGGTGAGGGTCCCAGAGTTAAGAGTCAATGAGGTCAAGGTTTCTTTCCTTAGAGAAGGAGAGGAGACGGTGAGTGAAGGGGAGGTCTACCAGAGAGCTGGGAGAAGAGCCAAAGGTGGGGGAATCCATTATTTCAAGGGGTTTGTTTAGCGACAGGTGGGTGGTTTGTTGGAGGAGGAGAAGACGAAGGGATGGGCCTTCTTGTAAGTGTCCAAGACCATTTTGGCGTGTTTGAGTTCTCTGTCAGGTATCCAGGAGTCTTCTTCAGGTGAGTAACCCTTCCATTGGATCAGGAAGTGGCACTTCTGTGGTGGTCCCTTATGTCATACAATCTTCTTGATTTCATACTCTTCTTCACCTTCTACAAGGTCTGGAGGGGGCAAAGGGAAGTTGGGTCCATAGACGAGATTTTCATGATAGGGAGATAGAAGGGAGGCATGGAATATGTTATGAATATGCCAGGTTTTGGGGAGACGGAGTTTGTAGGTAATCAGAGATAGGACGTCAGTGATAGTGAAGGGTTTTTCTCGCTTATGTTGTATTATTGCTACATTACAAATGGACTCGGTTAGATCCAGATTACTTAATCCATGTAGATAAACTCTCATTCGACATGACTCGTACACCTCAGTTCTGATCCATTCAGTACTGAGGTGAGATACTTGTCTACTTCTTCTTTCTTATGCATATTGATACCTTGTAGTGTACTTAACAGGTATACAATATATAGTTCTGATCCATTCAGTACTGAGTGTACTTAACAGGTTATAAGCCAATTTATGCACCTCTGATGCACATATATTCACCCAAATGGCTAGTATAGTATTCAAGGAAATAAAGCTACCTAAGCTTGATGTATCTGGTAAGGATTGGATCACCTGGAAGGCCTGTCTCCTTGTTGTCACGACCAGTTGTGGTCTCGGAGGATATCTCAATGGCACATCAGCCAAACCCATTGACCCTGCGACCAGAAAGTCAGCTGGGTGGACGGCTACCACCTCAGATGAGCTCAAGGCCATCGCAGACTATCAGAAAAGTTTAGCAACCTGGGTTAAGAAGGATGTGAAGGCTAGGCACATCATTGCCAATACCATACCTAATTTCCTTTTTATCCATCTCCTCAGTAAGATGACCTTGCAGGAATACCTTGCTGTGCTTAGTGCTCTTTTAGAAAAACACTCACTCATTGTTGGAGCAGAACTGCAATGTCAACTTGGCGAAGTCAAGCTGAAGGAGGGTGGTGACGCACATGTGCATATAGACAAGATCATTTCTCTGTGTGAGGAATTAGTGATGATCAGGCGTGCTATGCCCGACGAAGACCTTTTCAACATCATATATGCATCCTTATCTCATTCCTATAACCCTGGTCTGGCATCCTTATGTGCTACCATGCATCTACAGCATGTGTCCATCACTTCTGACAACCTGATCAACATTGTCCTCGATGAGTTTGATCAGCTCACTCTTCAAGATGGGGGGAAGGGCAAGAGCAAGTTGGGAGGCTCTGACAATGCTGCTTTTGGTGCAACAGATACTTCTTCTAAAGGAAACAGGGGTTAGCACTGAAAATTCTCGGGGAACTGTTACAACTGCAGATGGCAGGGTCACCAGAGCACCAAATGTTGGAAGGAGGGCGGTGGTAAAGCTGGACAAGCCCCCAAGACCTAAAAGTCTTGCGGGAAGAAGTTCAAGGATTCGAAGGGATCTGTGGACCACAAGGGAGGATCAGCACATGCTACCACAATGCCTGCAGCAATGACTTCAAACCAACCTGATTGTGCCTGGTTCACATCTCCCTCTGTCAACTCTATGGACCATGCTCTTGCCATGGATGGCATGATCGTTCCTGAACTATATGATAGTGGTGCCTCACAAAACCTATCTCCTGTGCATGAACATTTCATCAACTTCATTGCAATTCCACCTAAGCTGATTCAGGAAGCGGACAACAAGACCTTTGATGCTATTGGGAAGGGTGATCTTACCATCTACTTACCCAATGGGACCTTGAAATTCCACATCATCCTGAAGGATGTTCTCTATGCTCCATGTATGTGGGTAACGCTCATCTCCATTAGCCACCTCACTCAAGCCGGTTGCCATGCTGTTTTTGATGGTGGAACCTGCCAGATCTTCGATTTCGAGCAACGCTTGCTAGGGCAGGTCGGTGTATCCAACGGTGTCTATAAGATGCAGAACAGTTATGATGCTGCAGGGGCCACACAGGGAACCACTATGCTTACCTTGGAGGATCTTCATGCTTGCCTGTCTTACATCGGTGTTGTGACGATTCATGGCATGTTGGCTAAGGGTATGGTTACTGGTGTTCATTTGAACCCAAACCAGAGCACCATGGGCCAGTGTAACACTTGCGAGTATGGTAAAGCAGTTCAAAAACCTATTAGATCCACTCATGAGCCAACTTGTTCCACAGCCATTGGGGACAAAGTACATACCAATTTCTGGGGCCTGTCACCTGTCCAAACACCTGGAAAGGGCTCTTACTATTGCTCATTCACCAACAACCACTCTTGCTACACACGTGTTCATTTATTGCATGCAAAGTCAGAAACATTCTCAGCTTACCTGGATTTCGAATCCTGGTTGAAGACACAACATGGCGTAGCAATCAAGTGCCTGTGCTCTGATCATGGTGGAGAGTATCTATCAACAGAGTTTTCCAGTCATTTACAGAGGCATGGTACAGAGTGAAAACTCACCACTCATGACACCCTGGAACACAACAGCATGGTGGAGTGACTGAATAGAACACTCATCGAGCCTGTCCAGATGGTACTCCATGCCAGCAGCTTGCCCAAAATTCTGTGGGGTGAGGTGCTGTTACACATGGTCTAGGTGAAGAACAGGTCAGCAACTCGGGCACTTGATGGGAAAACCCCATACAAGATGCTATATCAGAAGAAACTGAACCTTTGTAACTTGCCGGTCTGGGGAGCCAAGTGCTAGGTGCTTGATAGGACCGGATCAAAGCTGAATGATTGCACTCAGGAGGGTTGCTGGATTGGATTTGATGCTGAGTATTCAGCACATTGTGTCTATTTCACAGACTGCTGGATTGGATTTGATGCTGAGTCTTCAGTGCATTGTGTCTATTTCGCAGACTGCAACATTGTGGTCATTGAATGCAGCATAACCTTCAAGTGTCATGAGAAGACTGCTTCAGTTCACCTTGAAACAGATAACTCACCTGCACCTGTATTGCCATTGACCACTGGCTCAGCTTCAACCACACCATGACACCTTGGATCAAATTTTGAGGTTAACCCACTGGGTGCACTACCCATCTGCCAGTCTACTCATTCACAGACCAAATTGCCATACCTCTGAATGTTGCGTAGTGGTGTTGGTACTCATGATGGTACTGGTGGCACCTTATTCTCTTCTGGTGTTCAGCCTATAGAGTCTATTCAGGAGATACCAGAACCTACTGAACAAGCCTTGACAGTTTGGGACCAGCATCTTGAGGATGCCAAGGATGCCTTTGCTTTGGTGGGCACAGAACTTGAGGGACTCAAACCAGTGACTATTGAGGAAGTGAAGACCCATCCAGACTGGCCACAATGGAAGGAAGTGATTAATGCCGAACTGTGTGGCTTGGATGAAGCATATACCTGGAATGTGGTTGATCGTCCTTGCAAGGGTATCAACATTGTCAGCTGTAAATGGATGTTCAAGATAAAAAAGAATGCAGCTGGTGAAATAGATAAGTACAAGGTGCGTTTGGTGGCTTGGGGGTTCACACAGCAGTATGGTGTGGATTACGATGAAATCTACACTCCGGTCGCACATCTTGCATCACTTTGGCTAATCCTTGCTATTGCTGCTCACCAGGATTGGAATATCAATGTCTGCAATTTTCACAGTGCATTTCTCAATGGGAAGCTTGACAACAATGAAGTCATCTTCATGGAACTGCCCCCTGGTTTTGACAAGTAGGGCCACTACTCAGTCGCTCGCCTATGTGTTGCCCTATATGGTTCTAAGCAGGGCGCTTTCAAATGGTACCAACACCTATGCGGCACCTTATTTTGAAGGCAACCTTTAACGAAGTCTAGGTGCTGCACTCAAACTTAACTAAGAGGAAAGAAAGTGTTGGCAAAGAGAATCCAACGAGAACAAGACTGGCTTGTTCCATTACTGCATTCAAGTATATATACTACTGACAAGCTGTGCTATGACTATACTACATGTGTCTACAGTGAGGCAAGGCTATGCTTACCATGATGCTAAAGTGAGGCTAAGGCTATGTGGAATGAAAGAGAAGCATGCCTTGCTGATGCTGCATGTAAGTCTAGATCGTGATGTTATAGTGACATCATATTATGTAATGCAGTGTGATAAGATAAGATATGAAGGACTGAGCGCTTGTACTACATTTAGGGCGCTCTGGACTTGTACAAAAGAAAAGAAAAGAAGTAAGCATGTAAGGCGCTAAAGTAAGAAAAGAACTAGTGACGACTAGCATTTGCAACATATTTGACTTGGGATTTTGTTGGATGGAGGCTGACTGGGGAGTTTTTGTCGCTCGCATAGCTGAGCACATTCTTATTCTCACTGCTCATGTTGACGATTGTACCATAACTGGGAGCTCACTGGATCTCATTAAGGCTTTCAAAGATGAAATTGGCTCGCACTTTTGTATTACCGATCTGGGACCCATTAGCTGGTTGTTGGGAATGCAGGTTACCCAGGATTGGTCTGCCTGAACACTCTCTTCGTCGCAGGAACTCTACATCAAGGTGATTCTTACCAAGTTTAACTTCCATGATATGAAGCCTGTCGCCATTCCCATCGATCTGAACATCACACTGTTGGATTCCCAGTTCCTGAAGACCACTGACCAAGCCACACGGATGCGCAATATATCTTATCATCAGGCTGTCAGATCCTTGATCCATCTCTCCATTGGTACACGACCTGATGTTGCTTTCGCCACTTCTTACGTCTCTCAATTCAATGCATACCCAGGTTGGAGTCATTGGGAAGTGGTTCAGCAGATTTTTCATTATCTTTTAGGCACACCAACTCTTGCGCTCACATTCGGGACACGCCCGAAGGGACTTGTGGGTTATGTTGACGGAACAGCACTACTTAGGAACATTGACAAGCAATCACAGGTTTCACTTTTCTCATCGATGGGGGAGTGATTTTATGGGGCTTGAAGAAACAGGAGCTCATTATGCTCTCAACTGCCAAATCCAAGTATGTGGCCGCTACCCATGCCACTAAGGAAGCTATCTGGTTGCATCGTCTTCTCAATGAGATCTTCGGACTGCTCACACTTCCGACGGCACTCTATAGCAACAATCAATCTGCCATTGCTCTCACACAGGATGGCAGTTATCATGCACACATGAAACACATCGACCTACGATACCATTTTATTCGTTTCAGTGTTGAGCATGGTTCCATTTGTTTTCTTTATTGCTCTACTGCAGATATGATTGCTGATATGCTTACAAAAGCATTACCTAGTATTAAAGCAAAGCACTTTGCACAAGAACTCAGTTTATATCCTTCCATTTGAGGAGGAGTGTTGTATTATTGCTAAATTACAAATGGACTCAGTTAGATCTGGATTACTTAATCCATGTAGATAAACTCTCGTTCGACGCGACTCATACACCCCAGTTCTGATCCATTCAGTACTAAGGTGAGATACTCGTCTACTTCTTCTTTTTTACACATATTGATACCTTGTAGTGTACTTAACAGGATACAATATATAGTTCTGATCCATTCAGTACTGAGTGTACTTAACAGCTTAGTGCCAAGTTTTGGGGATGCAAGGGAGCATCAAAGGTTCCTGGCTTCTAGCCAGACTTTGTCTTCTTTTGAGAAGGGTTTGAAGGACTTGGTGGATCGAGCTTTCATTACCTGGTGAGCTAGTTCATGGGCAGCTAGAGCTTCATCTCAAGCAGCAGAGAGTTTTTGGAGTCTTGCTTTGACTGCAGAGATGTTGGACTTGGAGATTACCGATGGGAAGGAGCAGGGTTCATAGCCCATCATGAGAAAGAATGAGGATTTCCCTGTAATGGAATGGGGGCAGTGATTATGGATGAATTCAGCATGGGAGATATGTTCTGCCCATCTGGTAGGGTTGTCATGACAATAGATGCAGAGGAATGTCTCTATCTCCTGGTTAACTCTCTTGGTTTCACTGTCAGTTTGAGGATGGTAGGTGGTGAATAGGGAGAGGGTGTATCTGATGAGCTTTGCAAGTTCCTTGGTGAAGGCAGAAGCAAACTAAGGACCATGATCTGAGATGATTTTGTCATAGAGACTGAACCTGGTGTAGACTTTGTGAAAGAAAAGATTGGCTATTCCTTCTGCAGTGACCATTTTCTTGGTAGGGCAAAGAATTACCCCCTTAGTAAGACCATGGTCAACCATGACCAATAGAGAATCGAAGGTGTCTGAGAAAGGAAGGTCCATGATCAGATCACAGGAGACCTGTTGGAAGGGGTGAGAGCAGGAGGAGGCGATGGGGTTGAGCAGAGAGATGGTGGGATGGGTGTTGACCTTGTTTTGCTGGCAAGTGGCACATCCTTCAATATATTTCTGGACAAAGTGGGCTAGACTAGGCCACCAGAACTCAGAGGCAACCAGTTGACAAGTTTTGAGGTATTCAGAGTGTCCAGCGGAGAGGTGGTCATGGGAACGAGCCACAATGGATTGGCACAGCTGGAGGTCATTGGAGACATAGACTTGTCCTTGATAGATAAGGATACCAGCATCAAACTGCCAGTTGGAGAGGCAAGAGCAGAATTTGGAAGGGAGATCACCCTCAATAGCATGAAGGGAGTCCAGGACAAGGGGGTCAGAGGAAGAGGAGAGGGCAATCTTGTCTGAGAGGGCAGAGTCGATGAGGTTTACAAAGAGTGATGGAGAAAGCAGAGTGACATTGTCAGTGTCAGTGTCGGAGTCAGGAATGAGGTCAGGTCGATGAGACAGAGCATCAGGGGCAGCCAGGAGTTTGCTAGGGACATGGATAAGTTTGAGGTCAAAATCTGCAATGTCCAGAAGCCAGCAAGCCTGACGATGATTTAACTTCTGTGGTTGGCAGAAGTAAGTGAGGTTTTTGTGGTCAGTAAAGACCTGGATGGGAAAGGGGGAGCCATGAAGGTATTGCCTCCAGGACTTCAGAGCATGGATGACAGCAAGAAGTTTCCTGTCATAGATGTCGTAGTTTTGCTTAGCAGCAGTGAAGGATTGGAAGAGGTATGAGCAGGGTTTCCAGTCACCATTGGTGTCGGTTTGGAGGAGGATTCCTCCAGTTGCATGCTTGGAAGCATCAGTGGCGATGGCAAAGGGCTTAGATAGGTCTGGGAGGGAGAGGTTTGGTTTCAAGAGGAATGCTGCTTTCAGGGAATCAAAGGCAGTCTGGCAAGTGGGGGACCAGTCCCAGGGTTGGGTCTTCTTGGTGAGGTCAATGAGGGGGCGAGCAACATTGAAGTAGTTTGGGATAAAACAATGGTAGAAATTTGCGAAGCCTAGGAAGGATCGAATGCCTCTGAGCTTAGAAGGAGTAGGCCAGTCAGCGATACCAGCTAGTTTCACAGAGTCCATGGCAAGGTGTCCAGGTTTGACAATCATTCCTAGGTACTTCACTCCGGAGGTGGCAAAGTTGCACTTCTCAAGCTTGAGATGAAGATCCAACTCCATCATACATTGAAGAACTCGTTTGGTACGTTCCTCATGGGTTGCTTTGTCTGGAGAGAAGATTAGGAGGTCATCCATATAAATAACTAGCCATTCCTCTGTGATGAGGTCACGACATGAGTCATTCATGAAGCATTGGAAGGTGGCAGGGGAGTTGGTGAGGCTGAAGAACATAACAGTTGGTTCGAAAAGGCCCTTGTGGGTGTTGAAGGCTGCTTTCCACTGATGGCCATCTTTGATCCTGACATTATTATAGCCCCATCAAACATTGAACTTGGTAAAGACATTGGCTCCTTTGAGCTTATTGATGAGGTCAGAGATGAAGGGGAGGGAGTAGACATCACAAGTGGTGTGTTCATTGACATATCAATAGTCCTGGCAGGGTTGGAGTCCTCCATCCTTCTTTTTGATGAAGAAGATGGGGGATGTTGGCAATGACAAATCCTATACAGAAAATGCACTAGGTCACCACCAAGATACTAAGACTTAGGAAGAGAAGACTATTGATGGTTGGAAATCAACCAGAACAAACTAGAGTGTCTGGCTGGTACTGGCATTGTTATATACTATTGCAAACCATGCAATAACCTAACTAGACCCTAACCAGACCCTATGGTTCCTGATCTATAACCCTAGTATCCTTTCTTCCACCTACGAGTACCAGCATGCTTACGATTATCTTATTGCTTCTCTAGTTATCTTATCAGGCCTTATTAGCGCCTGCCACTGGCTTCTGCCCCTTGCTGACTAAGCACAGCACTGCCCCATGGTCTGGACCTCTATCCCTTCATCTTTCACTATAGTCACAGTTCAGACTCTTATCTTCTATCTATGACATCATGGTCTAGCCTGCCTCATGGCTACTGTATGTCTTTCATATCTCTTATCTATGATGCTATACCCTAGACCCCTGCTTCATGGCATACTGCCTTGCCTCACCCATCAGGCATGTATATAGCCTTTAGCCTCATGGATCACCACATGTTACATAGCCTCAATCCTCATGGTAGTAGCATGTACTTTAGGGTAGACAGTACCTACAGGGTATATATGGGGACCCATCTGTGAGCTAGACTCCCCAGTCTAGTTCTCTTGAGTCATAGCATTCTTCATAGCCTTCATTGGTAACTGTTAGATCCCTTGAGCTCTTACTAGAGATCCTAGTGCTCCACCAGCAAGTCATTACCATTATCTTTGAGCACTATCCTCTTGTCTCAGGCTGCCGTACCAGCGGCTATATCCCTCTCCTCTCCTAGCACCCTCATCTAGGGCATCCTCGATAGTGTTCGCTACATATACTATAATACATGAGGTAGCCATGAGGCATACTTTAGGGCAAGTGCTTAGTGAGCTATGATGTATCATGGGATAAACTACTATATAAGTACTGATGACTCACACGTTCATGAGAACAGTGGTCTAGAACTATGCAATGAGGTTACCATGCCTTAAACATGCGCTAACCATAAGGTATGACATCATAGTGGTCTAGACTTGTGTCATGTGATGAGATAAGATGTGATCGAGCGCTTGATTGATAAGATAAGATAGACGCGCGCTTAGATAAGATAAAATAAGATAAACTGGCGCTAAAAGCTAGGTTGCAAAAGAGGGTTTGTAACAGGGGATGCCTGGAGGGAGTTGGAAGGTCGGATCTTTCCTGTTTTAAGATTCTCCTCAATGAAGGCCTCTGTTGCCTGGCATTCTTCAGGAGTCAAGGGGTCAGCTTTCCCTATCTTTGGGGTGAATGTTTCATCAAGATTGATCTTATGATCATAAGGTTGAGATGGAGGGAGGTGGTCAGCAGACTTCTTAGTGAAAACAGAGGAGTAGGCTGAGTATTCTGGTGGAAGGGTGACTTTTGGTTTGGCCTTGTCTGCATTGATGGCCAGTTTGGTCGCAGTGGTGAAAGCTTTGACCATGGTGGAGGGTATCTGAATGAAGCGTTGTCCACACTTGATTACTCTATTGATCAGATAGTGGGTTCGAGCTTGAGTGGGGAAACAATGGCCTGCCCAGTCATCAAGGTAGTCATAGAGTTGTCTATCATGGACAGGGTCAGAGTCAATGTAGTGGATGGCTTTAGCAGTGGGGGGTGGGGGGCAGAGCTTTGCAACATGTCTGAGGTGGTCTTGGTTATAGAGAGCATTGAGCTCATCCGCTTCATTGCAAGAGGTTCTGATGGTGATGGTTTTCTTTGTCCAATCAATTACTGAGTTGGTTTTCTGAAGCCAGGGTAGTCCAAGGATGATGTTCTCCTTGCCACAATGCATGACATAGAACTTGATCTGTTGGAGCAGACCAGCAATGTGAATATAGAGGGAGCAGGTAAACTTTATGTCACCATTCATGTTGGTAGATTGGTTGACATTTCGGACTGGAATGGGTTGGAGGAGGTGTTCCTTGGGGAGGTTATGCTTATTGACAAAGTTCCAATCGATACAGGAGACATCTGCTCCAGAGTCGATGAGGGCGAAGGTTTTGACATCTTTAAGATTATGAGTAGAGATGACAAGATGAAGGGGGATATGCATGGATTTCATTCGTCTATTGGCTACAAGTACATTGATTTGGGATATGGAGGGGGCCTGCACCAGGAAGGGCCTCCACTTTAAAAATCCAAAAGAGATACTCAGGAAATGGTGGATTCTTCTTCTTCCTCAATCTTCTGAAGGGACAAGGTGGAGGATTCTTCTTTGACTCTTTGAACTTTCTTTTCGAAGGGTTTGGTCGAGAGGAAGGTAGGGCAGGTGGTGGCTGAGTGGCCACCCTTGCAACATCTAAAGCAGAGTGTGTTCAATGCATCGCTTCTTTTCTTGGGGAGTGAGTTTTGGAATGCGAATAGCATCAACATCCATTGTTGAATTGGTGATCTTACATTATCAATTCTAGACCGAGTCTATTCTAGATCGAGTCTCTTGTTATGTAATCTTGTTATTCTTTCTAGAAGATTCTATCATTACATTATCGATATTACTCATCCATTATTCATCCACTTAGTAATCCGCAGCACATGCTGACTGATGCTCACTAATGCTCCCTATTTGCTATTGGATAGAATACTATAGAATGTTCTTCATTTATATCACATGATTCATATGGAACATTCTATGACCTTCTATGTATACACAGATACAAACATGTACTGTAGTATATAAGGGGATATCTAAAGCCCCTCTAATACCTAAGTTGTTTCATCTTCATCAGAGATAAGATAACTTCAGTTTAGCCTCAACAACAGACTGCTCATATTCCTAGTAAGTCTCTACTAGAGATATCCCTTGGATCCCTCAGTTGCGCCCATAGAAGTCCTGTCGGATTTCTATAGGTTATGAGCCCCGCCCTGACTAAATAATCTGCTCGTCGATTGCAAACAGACCAAGTACATCGCGCCATATTGGCTGCAGTACTCGTCTGCGATGTCAGACCAAGTCACGCGTTCAGAGCTCTCTATTATTGAGCAGTGTCTTCGCCTTTTGGAACTCTCTTTCCGTTGTACTCAACCTAGTACTGACGAGTCCCTTTCCTTGTCTAGATCTTCCAGATCAATACAAGAGTTATACATTCCACCTGGTAGGCGTCCTGTCTTTGTCGACACTCCTGCCTCTTCTCGACCTTTCGTTCCTCCTCAACCATCTTGATTTCCTGGTGCCTATCCGCATCGGAGACTTCCTCATCCCATAGTTTACTCGGGAAACAATCCTCAACAACCTAGCAATGTTCCTCCTCTCATCTCCTGGTATGATCGTTTATCTGGATGACGTCCTTTTACTATCACTGGTACTATCGACGACGACCTCTTTCTCAACTGCCCCAATTGCCGAACTCCTGGATGATCAGGACAGCATTGCTCCTGGTGCCCTTTTATCTTTCTGAGCTTTCTTTATGCTAATGCTGCATTCGCTCGAGCCATATGGACCAGTGCTAATAATCAACGTCCGATTCGAACTCTGGCAGTAAGAAATTTTCAACCTCGTCATTGTCCTTCTACTCCCATACCATCAACTCGTCCATGCCAGGGGACCACTTCTTCCAGCTCCCTCCTTTCTTAGCCGCCACCAACGCTAGCTGAAGTCCAATGAGCTGAGCTTTCATTACTAGATCCTGTCCTTCCCCAGCTGATCTCTGATATCGCTGGAGTCCATCTTGTCCCTCCATCATCCTCGTCCGACCAATGTTCCTCTCTTTCAGAGATTCCTGTTCCTGTTCCACCACCTGTTGCAAACCGTGCAATGCAGTAACCTAACTAGACCTTAACCCTAGCCCATGGTTCCCGATTCGTAACCATAGTATTCTCCTATCCATCTACGAGTACCAACACACTTACTTATTCTTCTTACCTATAGTTATCAGCCTTGTTTAGTGCCTTCACTGGCCTTAGCGCCCATTGCTTTAGCGCTCACCATTAGCACCTGCTTACTCAGCATTGCAATGCCCCTAGTCTGGACCTCCTCTTCTGCTCTTCACTTAGTCTTGGTCCAGACTCTTACCTCCTATCTATGACATCATGGCCTAGCCCACCTCATGGCTACCTCCTGTCTTCATTTCCTTTATCTATTGACGTCATACCCTAGACCCTAGCCTCACGGCTCACTGCCTTGCCTTGCTACTACCTCATGGATCACCGCATGGTGCATAGCCCCGATCCTCATGTAGACACATGTACCTTAGGGTAGACAGTAGTTACATGGTCTGTGCGCTGTACCTAGTAGTATAAATACTGGCGCACCAGTGAGCTAGACTCTCCAGTCTAGTTCTCCTGGGGAATAGCGTTCTTCATAGCCTTCACTGGTGACTGTTAGATCCCTTGCACTCTTACTAGAGATCCTAGTACTTCCTTGCGAGTATTCATCTTTATCTTCGAGCCTTTCTCTTGTCTTGATCTCTGGCAGTACCTTGCGCCTTAGTGGCTGCAGTACTTGCTAGCAGTACTTCCCCCTTCTTCCTTCTTGCGCCCCTACATTAGGGCTACTCGATAGCGTTTGCTACACCACCTACCACAAGTTCCAACTTCCCTCTCGAACCTCATCCCCTGACTCCTCACCATGCCTCGCTTGGAACTGCCCTGGAACCTATTGGAACTCCCCGTCGTGGCCTACCGCCACATCGATTATCTGAAGGAGGCCCTGGAGCTACTCAGATTTGAAGCACCAGCCGAAGAAATAGAAGAAGGAGAGATGGTGATGGTGACAGCAATTGTCCCCAAGCCAAATGACCTTCAAGAGGGTTGCCTGTGGATGTCAGCTTCGCCAGCAATCTGCTCCTGGTCCACCAAGTTGGACCTCATTTCCCCTCTTGATCTGCGCCATCAAAAGCGCCTCACTTACCCAGTCCTTTTCATAGAACCAGAGATTTCACCTCTTGCTTGGGACGCTCCCACTTGGATGCCCAACATCCTTCTCACCCTCTCCTTCCCCGATGAATCCCTTTTTTCTCTTGCTACCTCTATCGGCTGGGCCCCTTCGACTCTGACCAATGATGACCCCTTCCTGGTCAACTCCCTCATTCACTGGCAAGAATACGAAGTAGTCCATGAAACACACTTCCCTCGACGCTTCCCAGAGTGTTGAGAGTTCACCTACTCAATCCACTTCCCCAACCATGTCGACTGGAACCACTACTCGGTTCCCTGGTCACCAAATCATAGGGAGGTCTTGACTATTCAGGAATGGAACACAGACTTTGATCGTAAGCAAAGGATGAGGTTCTACGACCTCAACCCAGTCTACCTCATTCTTTGGGCCCTCATTCTCAATTCTGCTACTTGTGATTGGGCTCTCAATTGCTTACGACAATTTTCACTAGATCCTTTTCATCATTTGAACGTTGGACAGGTAGATTTGGACCTTCTTCAAAATGTCTTTTGCTATCACCGATCCGGTACTGCTGCCACTTATGGATGAGCTGATGTCGAGCCTAAGGCTGTGGATAGATCGCTATGGGAACAATGTGTCGTCTATGACACTGAGTCCATACTGGCCACTTCCTCCCATGGACGGCCTATACATATGCGAACGCAGGCAAAGGCTCGGGCAGCACCTTACTAGTTCGGATGGTACATATTCTTCTTTTCTTGAATTTTTTCTCTATACCTGGTCTCTTCCTTACTATTCTTGCTCCATTTCCCATTACCCGGTTCAACCCAGAGATCCTGATGATTATTATGTGTACAATGACCACTTCTTTCCTACATTAGGTTTCAAACGATTTGAATCCATATGTAGAGACAATCCTGTACCAAACACTATACACTACTGGCCGATGAGTAAAACTGTCAGTCCTGATGTCATCAGAGAAGTCTATAAAGACTTTCAGGAGAACAAATGGGAACAGGACAAAAGTAATAGAAGAGAAAGAAGAGAAGAATGGAAGCTTCGTCGTTGGTCTCATTGGCATGACAGTGCCGAATGATACGAAGCTACCCTAGAAGAAGAAGAAGCAGAAGACATTCTATCTGGATATGGACAAAGGATGCTGGGACATATGTCTACTACTGAGGAACCGGAGTCTCGTTCCGAGCACTCCGAGGAAGTTACCAAGGTCACTCTCAAGGAACAAAGGAATGAAAAAGAAGAGGATACAGGTGACATTCCATTTTTATTCTTTGATAATCTAATTCCAGATGCTGATCCTTTTGTACAGATCCTGTTTTTGTATCTTTTCTAGTTTATCATGGCAGCAAACCAAACTCCTTCCGACTTTGTTGTTACCAAAGATCATCTTGCTTGTGTTCCTGTTCTCGTCGGTGCCTCCAACTATACCGCATGGAAGATTGCCCTGCAAGGTCCCCTTCAGATGCTTGGTGGTTGGTGTTTCATCACCGGTACCCATACTCATGCTGCTTGTACCACAGCCGCTACTCAGGCGGACAAAGACAAGTGGATCGCCATCGACTACAAGATCATTGGCTTCTTAGCCACTACTATGAGTGTGGAGCTACAAGCTCAAGTAGTCTGGGACTATGTTTAAGAAGGCACTGTTACCCATCCTTCCCTATCTATGAAGCTATGGAACAAGATGGAGTCTCTCTTCAGGAAAAGGGGTATTCCCGGCCAGTTCATGATCTTTTCTGATCTTCTCTGAGTGAGGATTGAGACTAATAAGCTTTCCAAGGGGTTGTCTACCATCACCTCGATGTTTACGCAGCTCGAAGCTGCTGGCCTTACCATACCCCCCGAACTCAAGGCCATGATCCTCCTCTCTCGCCTCCCTTCCTCTTTCGACGGTATGATCTCTCATATCATCCAGACCGTTGAACAAGCCGACTTCACCGTCGACAACATGCTTCCTCGAATCTTGAAGGAAGTCAATACTCAACGTTCTAGTCTCACTTCCCGATCCCTGGCTCATCATCTTTCTGCCACCGAATCGTCCTCTTCCGCCAACCGCACCACTGCTCTTCACCGAGGACCTGGTCCTCAACGTCCTTGGAACTCTGGTAATAACCAAAACCAGAATTCCTCTTTTCTGAACCAGAACAATCAGTCCGGTTCGAGACCCAATAACTCCTTTCGAGGATGAACTACGTGTGGTCACGGAGGTCCTACCAGAGGGCGAGGTGCATTCGCACGTCATGGCAAGCATAATGCCGATAATTTTCAGCATCGCCAGGATCGAAAGAAATCGAAGGGAAAAGCCAACCCCGTCGGGTTTGCTAACATGGCTACAATAGATGAGGAATCTATGGTCATTGACCTACCTGAATCCGAGGTAGAGATACCGGTATAAGGTACCGAGAAAGAACAGGTAACTGTTATGGGTCACGGTGGTTTCACCAATGTCAATTACGTTTCTTCATGGAACATTAATGAAAATCCCAAACAGAATCCGATTCTGGACAAGTTCGCTGATGACTATATGGTCACACAAGCCGATGAAGAGGACATATTGAGTACTGTCTCAAATTCCAGATGGGATGTATGTCCTGCCGAGATCGAGAAGTATCTCGATTGTCTCTCTGCTGGTACTGATGTCGAAACTAAAGTACTCTCTCATTATCAGGAAAGCAGCATGGAAATTGCCGCCTATCGTCCGTCCTCTTCCTCTACCTCTCTGCCTCGTATCAATCCTTACGAGAGACAACAGGCAGATCTACAGCTTAAACGTTATACTGCCGCAGAGAAGGGTAAGGGGAAGGTAAGGACATTTTCCCGAGAAACCGAATCTTATTACAGAGATTCTCAGAGATATAAAGATGGTACCTGGAAACATGGTTTGGATTCCAGAGATAGAGATGATAGTGTACCCTCAGAGCCTGATATAGACAACTGGGGAGATAATGATTGTAGTAGCTTCGACAATGATGACTATGCCTCTTACTGTTATACGGCAGGATCTAAGTTTTCCTGATCTTCGGAGTTCATAAGCAATCACTGGATGATTGATTCTGGTTGTTCTGATCATATTACCCCTTTCGAAACAGACTTTACTGTTTTAGGTGATGATATCAAATATGCTCGAATTGCTGATGGTACCTCAATCAAAATGATCGGGCCAGGAACAATTCTTCTCAAAGGATATGACGACCGTGTCGTAACCCTGACGGGAGTCTGGTTTTCTCCAGATGGTTCTTGTCGCCTACTTTCTACTAATCAGCTAGCTTTACAAGGCTATCAGATTGTTATTGGCAAGATGACTGATGTTCTTGACGAGCAAGGCAACCTTGTGATTTGGGTGACCGCCTCATCACCTGGTGATATTCTCCATTGGTTTCAGTCGGTTCCGATTCCACCTACTGGAGAACTTAACTCCTTGCAGAATATGTCTTCCTATGAACTTTGGCATCATCGCATGGGACATTGCTCCGACAATGCTCTCAAACATGCTTCATGTTCCACCTCTGGATTACCATCTATCTCTTTCCGCCCGACCGCCCCTTGTCCTGGCTGCCTTTTTGGCAAGGCCCATGAATGTCCTCTTGGTCCTTCCTCGAAGTGTTCTTCTTGGGTTCTTGGTCTGGTTCACACTGATCTCATCGAACTTTCTTTGGAGTCTCACTCTCACTATCAATAGGTGCTCACTTTTATTGATGATTGTAGTGCTTTTGCCCTCTTGGCGTTTCTTCGCTTCAAGTCGGACACTGCTTCTTGTTTTCAGGCTATGACTTTGCATGCTGAATCCATTACTGGTCTCTTTCTTACCTCTGTATGTTCGGACCGTGGTGGGGAATATCTTGGGCGTGATCTGTTGCAGTTCTTCACATCCAAAGGTACTGTATCACTCGCCAGTATTCCGTTCTGCATCTGCCACAACAGAATGGTCGTGCAGAGAGATTTAATCGGACCATTATGGATAAGGCACAGATCATGCGCCTACATGCCAACATGCCTCCTTCCTTTTGGCAGGACGCTGTTGAGACTGCACTCCATATCTATAATCGTCAGCCCTTACGCAGACACAAATGGAAGACTCCTATTGTGATTTTCAGTGGTAAGAAACCGGACGTTTCCTATTTCCATATCTTCGGATCGAAAGCATATGTCTTCATCCCAAAGGACATACAAGCTAATAAACTGGCATCTAAGGCAGAAGAAATAGTATTCATTGGTTATGAAACAGATACGAAAGGATATCGCTTTTGGTGTCATTTCCAAAGACGAGTATTCATCTCGTCTACCACCACTTTTGATGAATTCACATTTCCTTATTGTCAGAAGAACACTAGACCTATTGACCAACTTTCATCTATTCCAACATTACCTATTGACCATGAGTCAGTAGAGGAACCTACTAATCCTGATACCGATCATTCCAGGAAAGACTATCCTGATCAGATTATCTCTGTTCCTCGAATAGATCTTCAACCACCACCACCTCTGTGGAGACCACCATCGCCGGAACCTTCTCTACCACCATCTGGACGTTCATCCCAACCTTGGGATTTCTCTCATTTACCAGACGATTCATTAGACAATGTAACCTGGTATTACCAGAGACATATCGGATGTGTTACGATTCGTGCGGACCCCTATTTCTTTTCCTTTTTCCCTGCTTCATTCATCCTCCATGTCTATCCCATTATCACCGTTTCTATGTAATACTTAGTCATCCACAGCTTCTTGTTGTTCCTTACTGCGGATTACCTACTCATTCCACCATATTCCATAGCGTTCTATGGCACCACTTTTACTGACCAATCATGGTCATTCTTATTGTTCTTCTCTGTACTTATAAGCGATTCAACATCGTTCCTAGTCCTTTAAACCTTGACCTCCTCAAGTATCCCCTAGATACATCTTGGAGTATATCCCTTGTCTCTTTGAAACCTCTGTGTGACCTCATCCTGCACTTGAAAGGACGCTTCAACCTCTGAGTTTTTAACCCAGCCTCATAGGTTGTCTCTGTCGCTCTCAGCACCCAGTCTTCGATCTCTCGACCCTCGAAGAACCTTGTTGTCTTGATCCCTTCGATCCTCAAGACTCCCTCAGTCCTCCTAGCCCTTTGTCGTCTTGATCCCTCGACCCTCAAGACCCCCTTGCCCTTGCTCTTCTTTCCCAGACCTTCCTCTCGAGGCTACACCTGTTCCTACCCGGACCAAGTGTAACAGGATGCTCACTTTCGTACATCTCCTGATCGTCAACACCAACATAAGCGATGAATGTTAGAGAGATTCACTGATAGTGGATCAGAATTGCTGGATCTCCCTCGAGCTACTCTGGAAGTACCTCGAGATAACCGTCATCTGCATTCTAACACCCATCAGGAGAATATTCGAAGGACAGGATGGTTACCACCACAATGCCTTCCAACACAGACTCTACCTGAGTTTCGTGTTCAACCTCATCAACATTGTCCATCTCAGGTGATTAGAGAGGATCCACCAATGAAAATACGAACATCTCATCGATTACTAAAGAAGTGAATTATTCCAGATAATATCTATGGTGAAAAGACACCATTGGAGATTGAAAAGGATCAATTACCACAAAGGCGAGAAACTCTTGTTCCTATTCAGGAGGAGTTATCTCCTATCACTCCTTTAATGGATATAACACCTATACCAGAGACTTCGTCTTCTGAGATGCCCACTAATCTATTAGATATGGATACAGATGATTTGTATGGATCACCACAATCATTCTCATCCATGTGGGTATGCCAACTTATGACTGCTGTGACCATAGTTGTTGGTCAAACACTGGTACATTACCGAGATATAAGGAAATTCACTCCAGCAGAACAGAAGTTATGGCAAAAAGCAATGGAAGAAGAGATCAAATCTCTTCACGACCGAAAAGTATGGGATCTCGTTGATTTACCATCAGGAAGAAAGCCTATCACAGGGAGATGGGTATATGCTACAAAAAGCGATGGTCGAAAGAAAGCTTGCTTCGTTGCAAAAGGTTTTACTCAAATCTACGGAATAGATTTTGAAGAAACTTTCTCTTCCGTTGCTTGCTTTGAAACTGTTCGCCTTCTTCTTGCACTAGCTACGCTCGAAGACTGGGAAATCAAAGCTCTAGACGTCAAAACAGCCTTTCTCTTCGGAGAACTTGACGATAACGAGGAGTTATACATGATACAACTGAAAGGTTTCCTCAAATGCGGAAAAGAGACTAAAGTCTGTCAACTTCGAAAGGCTATCTATGGCCTCAAACAGGCTGCGTTGAAATGGAACCAAGCACTCCATAAATCCCTTCAACAGATGGGATTTAAGCGCACTATTTCAGATCCTGGTGTCTATATTAAATACATAGGCAAGGACAAAATTGTTTTCGTTGTTTACGTTGACGATGCACTTTTTATGGGTAGTAATCTTCGACTGCTCCTCAAAGATATAAAGATTTTCACTGACAAATGGGAATCTAGAGATCTTGGAGATGCCACAGAATACCTAGGCATGCAGATTACCAGAGATCGAAAGAATCGAACTCTGAGACTTGATCAAATTATCTATGCTGAGAAAGTTGTTAAATGTTTCCAGCTAGAGAATGCAAAACATGCACGAACCCCTTTACCCTCTGGATATAATCCAAGTCCAAATACTGATGCAGAAGACCCTAAACACAAATCCAGATATCAGTCTGTGATTGGATCTCTTCTCTATATCATGCTTGGAACTCGTCTTGATCTCGCTTATGCAGTGATCAAGATGTCACAATTCTCTGCTAATCCTTCTGAAGATCATCTCAATCGAGCACTCTATATTGTTCGATATCTAGCCTATACTTCCAATGTGTCGATCACATTCAGAGGAAAGTCAAACAGCAGTTTCACAGCTTATTGTGATACTGATTGGGCAGGAGATCTTGAGACAAGACGATCAACCACTGGCTATTGTATCTTCCTTGCAGATGGTATTGTTTCCTGGAATTCACGACGACAGAAGGTTGTTGTCTTATCTTCTACAGAAGCAGAATATATTGCTATGACCAAAACTGCCAAGCAACTTACTTGGATCAGAAATCTCTTCAATGAGATCAGTCATAAGATCACATATCCATTACCCTTGAATTGTGACAATCAAGGAGCTATGTTTCTTGCCTCTAATCCTGCACAGGAAGGACGTTCGAAACATATAGCTATCAAATATCATTATATCCGAGAAGCGGTTCATGAGTTCAAAATCTTAGAACTCTTCTATGTTCCTACTAATGATCAAAAGGCAGACATTCTTACGAAGAATGTAACCTTCGATAAATTTCAATTAGGCTGCCTTCGCCTTGGACTTACTGGCTATCCAGTCAAGATCTAGATAATATCTCAATGAGGAGGAGTGTTCAATTGGTAATCTTACATTATCAATTCCAGACCGGATCTATTCTAGACCGAGTCTTTCGTTATGTAATCTTCTCTTTCTTTCTAGAAGATTCTATCATTACATTATCGATATTACTTATCCATTATTCATCCAATTAGTAATCCGCAGCACATGCTGACTGATGCTCACTAATGCTCCCTATTTGCTATTGGATAGAATACTATAGAATGTTCTTCATTTATATCACATGATTCATATGGAACATTCTATGACCTTCTATG